>BMAO01012589.1:0-19725 GCA_019973975.1 Trichonephila clavata | reverse complement strand
TAATTTTTTAAAAAAACTTTCTTTTATATATTAGAAAATTACATTTAATGACAGATTCCAGTAATATCCTGAAATAATTTTTAAATAACACTGAGACTTCGACATTATATAAGTGGCGTTCGAGATCTGATTCCATACAAAGACAGAGACGGATTAAGTTAGTTGGAGGACCCTGGCGGTAAAAGGTTTGAGGCCCATGAATTCAAGAGTAATAAACTAAAATAGTGAAAAGGTTCGTTAAACTTAAAATCTCGTAATAAAATGTATAGCTATATAAAAACTCAATTGCTCAAGATAAACCTTAACTTTAAAAAATTGGAAATTAAAACTTGGAATTTCGGATAATATGTCAACTGCTACATGTGATGACCGTCGTGCTTATATAGGCCTAGTCGATTTGTGCAATTGTAAGTCATACACATTTATTTGTTTGGGGTTTGTACGATATTTGACAACGTATGCTACGCACTGTTTACTTTTATGCGTCATAGTTGGGCCTACATTTGCAGAGGCTCAGGGTCTACTTTGCGAAAGGGCCCAGGGCCCCAAGAAGTCTAAAGACATCCCTGCTTACTGTACTAAATATAAAGATGTATAAATGTGCTGTGTGTGAAGCCTTCTGTGCGTATAAATTGTACAAATCTTGTGTAAGAATTGCTCAAGTTTAGAGCCCCTGGCGGCCATCCAGCCGCTTAATCACTTCTGCAAAAAGGCCTTAATTTATCAGACTTAACTAGGTCTGGGCCATAGTATTTGTATCTCGTGAAGAAAGATTACCAAAGAAATTCAAAATTGAAAGATTTGCTGATTTCTAAGCAAAACGATGTTTGATATCAGTGGCGTAATGTACGCTCCCGCAACGTGTGTGTGTGGGGGGGGGAGCCCAGTGTGTTACGGTTTTGCAATTCTTTGTAAATATGGCTTGGGGCCAAAATCTGATTTTGCATGGAGGCCCTAATATTCTACGTAACGCCATTGTTAACTAGTAAATTTTTTCATCAGATTATTTTCCCAAAACTCAATAAATGTTTTGTTTTCAAAAAATTTAAAATTTTGCAATAATTTCATTAAGTTTTATGAATGTTTTTGTTTCATTGATTTTTATTAGATACATGAATATTTAGATCTATATAAATAAAATGTACTCTAATAAACTTAATTTTGGTGAAATATATTTGTTTTTTTACTATATCTTTAACACGAAAAAATATTTCATTCCAAAATAATCAGTTTCGTGTTAAACAATTTTCACCGTATTCGGAAATATACGTATTTTTTAAAAAAAAGATTAAAAAACAAAAATATTAACCGCTAAACTAGTTTCATGAAAATTTTTATATTATTGTATATGTTTGATTTTCCTGTGCAATTGTCTGTACTTCATAATATTTAGTATTTTGGATAGCTAACCCTTCTAGCAAAGTAGACATGTTTTTTAGAACTTATAAATAACATTGTGCGTATCTCATTACTTGGTACCATCCGAAACATTTTTCAAATGATTTACTACTTGCTAGCGTTTCAAAATTTGAACATACGTTAAATAATTTTTATATATTAATAAGAAAAGTTTTTCTTAGGATTATAAAAAGATATTGATGTATTATATGAAATGCAATTTTGCTGTATTTTTACCACTTGTAAAAGTGATCTAACTGTATTTAACAATTGTTAATATTCTTACACATGGAATTTTATTGCAAAGCTTTATAAAATATTTCGCTTATTCATTTTATGTGAATGCAGGAAAAAACATGAAAAATACTTTTTGAAACTTTACATAGAAATTTCTTCACTAAATTCCGACGTTTTTCTTTATAATTGCATAGTTAATTTCAGCTTATATTTGATTCAAATTATTTTATGATAGATCTATTTTTAATGCGTATTTACATTCTTATAAAAACTTTGCTTCGTTTATGTATCTGATTTTCCCCTTATGATGTGTAGGAAATTTTTTTATCTTTAATCATTTCAACTGTTTTACAGATAAATCAATTGAGGAAGAAAATATTGCTGTTCTCAGTATAACTATAGATCTATGTCACGCGGTAGTCTTTCAGACCACACCTCTCTAAGCCCCGATACTGTTGAACCACTTTGACCAGATGCCTCCAATAAATGTCAAAAGTAAATCATTCCCTTTTCCGAGAAGAAGGCAATCAGACTTTCTGTCTCCGCCTTTCATCTTTGGAATCTCGCACCCCTAAATCAGGATTCGGCAGCACATAATTGCTTATTTCACAGCCAAATCTTGAAAAGCGGCTTACTTTAAGGTTTAGGTGATTTAAACATCCCTAATAGAATTATTAGCCATTTTAACTCATTTGGAATTATCCAATTAATATTATACGCATATTGTTGCAATGAACATAAAATCATTTCGCTAAAACAATGTCCCCCCCACCCTTCTTTTTAAATCTAGAAACGATTTATAAAGGTCTATATTTTGTTTTTATAAATGTTAAGCTTAGGGTGCATAGTGATATCAGTAAGGAAGTTTTTAATTTGTTTTTTTAGCCCAAACCTTATCAGGTATATATATATGCTGACAATGTTTTAAATTGATCGATTGGGTCATGGAGCAACACAGGTTTCTAATTTTACTAATTTCATGGTATTCAATTGTTATTTTATGCATTTTTTTATACTAAGCAAATTTTTTCAACATTTCTTTATTTTATTGCTGATCAATAAACTGAATCCAATAGTTAAATATTAAAAAAACCCGAAATTTCGGAGATATTTATCGGATAAATTTTAATAAATAAGGTGTTGTTTGAATTCTTTTTTATAATCATCAGACAAATCTTTGAAAAACATGCCCTGCCTTTCCAAAATTTTATTAAATCCCGTCAGAATTTATTAAAAAATGTACAGCTCTTTCTAATATGAGATTGTTGTGATCGTTCCTGAGTTTCTCTCAATTTACTATCAAGCAAATTTGTCTTGTTACACACATCCGAGCCTGTTTTGTATTTCGTTTTACATATGTTTCATTACTGAAATTAATAAATGCATTTCTTTCATTCATCTCACAATAATTGAAATATATCATTAGAATACTAAAGTATATTATTGCGAATCTTTTATTTTGCAGCAATATCTTCTTTAATTTCAAATAAAACCCTCCCAAGATTAATAGTTCTACGGAATTTCATCCTTTTAGTAAAATAAAATATTAGTATAATAATATAAAATTATTTTAATGCATTTTTTTAAAAATCAGAACGATGTGATTGTCAAAAAGATCACCAAAGAAAAATAGAAGTCTTTATGCAAGTTTGAATAAGAGTATTAGTAGCAATTGAGACAGAGACATTAACAAACTTTTTTACGAGGTCCAATAAAAAGCTATCTTTCTATTTTAATGCGACTGATTTAATCTATCGATGTAAGATCGCTATTTGTTATGTGAAGCCTCAATTCATCAATTAGCTGCAGGTTTTATATATTTCTGAAAGTCTTCAAAAGTTAGCACATCCGGAACATTATTTTTTAAATAGTAATACAAAAGTATAAATCGCGAAAATATTGAAGTATTAATAGCATTTAAAAAAATTAATATTTGTTAAGCTGAGTATCAAACATTATAAAAATAACTAGCAAAACCAAGAACTAAGTTATATTTTTGTTTGAAAACCCTCTTAGGATTCTAGTATAATTTATGTGGTTGAAGGAAACGATTTTGATGAACTTAGCTACAACAGAATCATTTATAATGGAAAGTAGCAAAGAAATAATTGACTTGCATAATATTTCTAGGATTTCAAAACTGAATGAATACTTTATACCTTTTTTTAAAAAAAGAAAATCAGTTTCCCAATTTTCTTTACAAAACATGTACTGTTAAACGTTTTTTTCTTAAATGTACTTATGTTGAATGTAAATGTTAAAATTTTAATATAAATAACTATGCAACTAATGATTGTTTACTTATGGAACTTGTAAAAATTATGAAAAATCAACTATACAAGGTTTTTTTATTTAAGAAAAATTTATTACTTGTACCGCTTTGACATAAGACTGAATGCACCACCTTTTAAGCTACTTTACTGCACAAACCATTGTATTTTTCAAATGGTTTTGAATTATACCTACTGTATTAAAAAGTGTTGTGTAACTAATATTGTTGACAGTCTTAAAAAAAGTAGACAATTGATTGCTTTTAAAACTAAATAAAATATTAACTTATATTGCATTTCCCATCATATAAATATGACTTACTAATTAATTACACTACACAATCTTTAATGATTTAGAAAGTCTTTCTCAACTGTGATGCAATTATAATGTATATGTCACCACAGCTGAAAATCCCATCTAGCACTCTTTAAGATCAAAAAGTCATTCAAGACTCTCAGTGATGTAAGAATATTTACTTCATTCATCTCTCTCTGGTTGATACACAGAACACATATAAAGGAACCTGAAAAACTTTAACTATTTAAAGTATTTATAAAACAAATAGTATATCAAAAACTGGTCCATTACTGGACAAAAAATAAAAATAAATCCTTATTAGTACATCTATACCATAAAAAAGGCAATCACATTATATCATTACTTTCACTACCAATTTCCTCATCGCCCATGAAATATAACATATGGATGAAATACCTGTTTCTAAATAGGCAAGGCAAATTTTCAAGGTCTATTCCTGTATAACAAATAGCACAAATATTATCGAAATGATGAATCAGTTATTATAAAGAATTGTTTACACATAAGTTAAAACATATTACTTACTTTAGTATATACTTTTGCTTGTATTGATAGCAAGCATTAACATCACCTGATTCTATATATTTTATATTTAAACACTTACCTGCAAAAAGTATACATGTATTTTCTAAATTTATATGTTCCAAAAGTATAAATCAATTTTTTTGCCAAAAATTTTATTAAGAATGAATGATATAAAAAATTACCATATTCCCATCACTTTCCAAAATTTGTGTGGTAACATTCAACTGCAATGGAATCTCTATCCTGCATGATTTTTAAATTATATGCTTCTAATATACTGTCATAAAGCCATTTGTGACAAAAATTTGGTTATTTTTGATAATTACTTACCTCCTCATCTGATATAAAAATATACAACTTTACCCCATAAAAACATAGCTAAATGTCTTGGAAAACATAAAACAACACTACAAGCATATATCAGGTGTTAAAGATACAGTTAAGTTTTTTTGCAAATAGTTTTTGAATTGAGTAATGCTGACTAGACTGAGCTTGAATGTTTTCTTTCTTGACAACTAAAAAAAGAACATCCCAGAGTTTTTCTTTTTATTTTTAAATCCCTAATAGTTGGCTTAAATATTTACTGCTAGTTTAAATGCTGATTGGGAGGTAGGTACATGAGGATCAGGTAAATAATTCTTTAGTAATTACTTTTTACCTTTCTTTTACTGAATTGCATGTTGAGACAATTGTTCCTAAACTATTTTACCTTGCAAAAAACAATTCAATACTACAAATAGAAGTTCAGTTTCTGGTTTTTCTTATGTCATTACATATTTCTTTGACGGAAGACCCCACGCCACACTTTCTATCTGAGATATGGAAAGAAGTATATTCAACATTTTCAACAACATGGAATATCTCAAACAATTTAAGAATGAACTTTAATATGTTTACATGGTGCATGATTATCTGAGCATTCACATGTATACCAAGCTGAACATGATAATTTTACACACCTGCAATGGCATTGATCACACACACAACCTCTTTCTGAAATGCTTCCATAATCTTTTTAACTACATAAGATACATCTCCATTAGTCTGCAATTTTACAAACCAAGAATTTGTTGCCTGGTCATAAATATCTTTCACGAATTTTTAATTCATTTTGAAATGGAAATAGGTTGTGAGGATATAAACTGGGGAGAGTATCATTTAAAATTCTATAATGTGCTAAATATGTGTCATGCTGTATTTTCCACAAACTATCTGCTTGAGAGTTAAATTTTCATTTTAAAATAATTGGACATTCATGTACTGTGAAAAGATTAACAATATATATTTTTATCAGTATTGGCATGCAGAAGTAGATGACGTGACTTATACTATTAGTAGGCTGAATTACAATAATTATCATCAAAATATTTATTGAATGCAGGCTTTTTATCAGTCGATGCAATTTTAAAATTTTCCATTATTTGTTTACATCTTATTGAACTTATTCCTTCCAAAAGAGCTACTAGAGAAATTTCCCTTCGCATTTCAAAATTGGAAAACAAGATCATTTAACCATTTCTTCCAAGTGCATTGAAGGTGCCAATTGCAAAGCCAAACACTATTCCGAAATATGTTTTAAAAGCATGTGAAACTGTTTGGTCATCATTGGCCGTAATGCAATTGGAACATTTGCTCAATACAATTGCGCCAAATTGGATGGGTGGGCGATACTAAAGCTGTTCCATGCAATTAATTTTTAACTGGGCACCCTTTCTCCCTGAATGTTGAAACACAATACATATTTCCTGTATTTAATTTATTAGTAATAACATGAGCAACAGAGTAAAGCATTCCTTATTAGTCAAGTACAATTAAACTTCTATTAACCGAATACATATTCTAATACTGAAGATTTTTCAATACCCATTTCAAGATTAGCTTTAATGAACTCTATACAAGTTTTATAAACCAGTTGAAATGCTTGATTATGCTTTGAAAAATATATTATACTGATCCCTTAATAGTCTTTATAAAGAGTGATTCTACCAAGATATTCCATTAATAATTGGAATACAGAATCTTTTTGATATTTCTATACAACTAGTTTTTCTTTTATATGTCTAGGAAGCTTCACATGTTAGCAAATGTTTTAAATATCTAAATCTACAATTTCACTCATGATATGGAAAAGGTTAAGGGAAAGTTAAATCTAAACATATTGTGTAGATCTTTACATGTGATTCATATAAAAAATTTTGCAATAGATAATACATTCCAATAATGAATTTTTTCTTACTTTAATTAAATAAATGTATTTTCTTATTAAGAATAGCATTATTACCTTTGGTTGGATCCTAGCAGGGCACCCTTCTTTTACAAGAACACCTCCAGAAAATTTGTATTTTCTATTATTATTCTCACAATCATTTAAAAATTTAGCCAAACAATTTACCTCATATATTTACGCTAATTTTTCATAACAATCAATAGAACTTTCGATTTAACGACAAGAAAAAGTTTTACACTCACGAGATCCGCCAAGTGGGCAATCACCCAGCAGGAACTAAAAAAATAATGAATCTACTACAATAGTAAATACCTGGAAATTTTAAAACGTATTATTAAAACATTATAAATAATCAAAGCATAAATTTTTTACATTCACGTGATTGGAGAATCGAGCTTTTACACGGCAGAAGCTAGAAAGTCGATGAACGGAAAATGTTAATTACATCAAATCAAAGCACAAAATAAAATAAAAATACAATATAAAAAGAGTAAAATAATAATAATTCAAAATTATGAATCAAAGTTTTTAGTTGTTCACATAAGTTAGAAATTCCATAAATCAGCAAATATGTTAAAATGATGGAAAACTTAACAGGAAATTGATACAATATAAAAACTGCAAAAAAATGTAACAATCAAACATTATAATTCAAAGTTATAAAATACCTAATCAATAAATCTCCCCGCTAGAATTTTATATACGAACCTTTCAGCACGAGCGCTATAGCAATAATGATTTTAGTAGGTTCAATTAAGCCAACGATGAACTTGGCGATTTTCAAAAAGAGGCCAAAAATATCAAAGTAACCCATCCTTGTTTGTAGATTATAGGAATAGGTGCTGCCAACGAAATTGCGCATTACACGTCCGGCCTTGTTTGTTCCTTTTATCTGTCACTATCTCGTACACATTCACAGGAGATAGAGACAGATAAAAGGAACAAACAAGACCCGACGTGTAATGCGCAATTTCATTGGCAGCACCTATTCCTATAATCTACAAACAAGGATGGGTTACTTTGATATTTTTGGCCTCTTTTTGAAAATCGCCAAGTTCATCGTTGGCTTAATTGAACCTACTAAAATCATTCTTGCTATAGCGCTCGTGCTGAAAGGTTCGTATATAAAATTCTAGCGGGGAGATTTATTGATTAGGTATTTTATAACTTTGAATTATAATGTTGAGAAATTTTATTTCCGTTTTTATATTGTATTAATTTCCTGTTAAGTTTTCCATCATTTTAACATATTTGCTGATTTATGGAATTTCTAACTTATGTGAACACCTAAAAACTTTGATTCATAATTTTGAATTATTATTATTATTTTACTCTTTTTATACTGTATTTTTTAAAAGCTTTTATTTAACTTACAATGTATGTATGTATGTATGTATGTATGTATGTATGTATGTAATTTGTTCGGGTGGAATCTTGCAACTCAATTTTGAAGCTGATATCTTCCTCCCATTGAGCTGAAATTTTGTATACACGTTTAGTTTGGATGACAATGCATGTTTTGACCATTTATATTCCGATATTGCAATTAATTAAAAAGATATTAATTAAAAACGTTAAACTAGTTTTGGGCGCCAACTTGGATATATCTGCATTGTTGTAATAATTTTATTGTTACAACAATGACAAAAGTTGGCGTCAAAAATCGGTTTTCAGCCAAACTGGAATTTCATAACGTTGCGCTATTGACAGTATTAATTAACTTTGTCTAAAAAATAATTACATTTCTACAACATAAAAATCTAATTTCTACAACGTATGCAATTTTTTTACAAATTTCTATCTATTTCCTTGGATTTAAATTCAAAACAAAAAAGTAGAGCTATTTTTCAAGTAGATTGGTACATTGTATACCTTTCTCAACGCTGCCAAGTTAAACTGAGATGGAGTATTGAAGAAATTCTTTAAATAATTTATTTAACTTTAATCTATGAAACTCAGACAAAAAATAATTACAGAATCGGAAAGATCATTTTTTTAATGTATCTTACCCATCAAAAAGGAATCCGCTAGGAAAACAATAAGAGAAAAATATTATCTAGAAATGCAATGTATTTTCGATTTAAAAAAATAATTTTACAATAAAATGAAGTAATTTTTTAAAGAAATTTTCTAATTTTAAGCCTACGAGTAATTTAAATATACCTCATTTTATCACCAGTAATCTAAACACACACTACGACATGTGTCCTTAAATTTAATTACAAATAGAATCTGTTAATTTTATTTGAATTTAATTATTGATTTTTTCAAAATCAAGTTTCTAAAGATGATCAGAGCAATTTAAAAAAAATTGATTCTTACGTAGAAGAAATTCAATGTCCAGCAAAAAATTATCATTATTTGATAAAACTTTCTTTTTTGATTACAAAATGCGTTTTTAGTCTTAAGCATTTTATTGATTAATACAAATATTTAAATGCCTTTTGAAGTTTTTAATAAACAATTAAAATTTTCTTCTAATATGTTAGAGAAATACATCCCTTATCTTCAAAATATTTCAAATAAATAATATATTTTTAAGTTTTTCAAAAATAGTCAAAATTTTAATTAAACATTTAATAACTTTGTCATTTATGAAGATAATCTCACTAAAACTTTTTTTTCGTGTGTAGAACAATGTTAGCCAAAATCTGCATGAAGATTGAAAAAATTGCTTAAAAATTGCGGATTTAAAAAAATTGTGTTTTTAGTCTAATACCATTTTGCGAGAATTAATTCCGCTAAACCAGGGATGGCGAACCAGCGTTCAATGAGTTGAACAGGCTGAGAAACCTGTCCAGCGATAACTAAAAAGTAAAAAATAAATTAAATGTAAAAAAACTTTTTTAAGAACAAGCTTTTATTTAAACGCGCTAAAAAGAATAAAATAAACTTTTCCTTTAAAACTTTTTTTACTATCAACTTATAACGTCATTACACAATTTATATGATATAAAAGCTTGTCGCGAGATTTACCTGTGTAGATAAACAAGTAAAATAAATAACTTGACCTGATTGATTTTGGTTTTTAAAAATTCAAACTAAGTAAATATGAGTACTTAAATATTGCGACAAGCTTTTATATCATATAAATTGTGTAATGACGTTATAAGTTGATAGTAAAAAAAGTTTTAAAGGAAAAGTTTATTTTACTCTTTTTAGCGCGTTTAAAAAAGTTTTTTTACATTTAATTTATTATATTGTATTTTTATTTTATTTTGTGCTTTGATTTGATGTAATTAACATTTTCCGTTCATCGACTTTCTAGCTTCTGCCGTGTAAAAGCTCGATTCTCCGATCACGTGAATGTAAAAATTTTATGCTTTGATTATTTATAATGTTTTAATAATACGTTTTAAAATTTCCAGGTATTTACCATTGTAGTAGATTCATTATTTTTTTAGTTCCTGCTGGGTGATTGCCCACTTGGCGGATCTCGTGAGTGTAAACTTTTTCTTGTCCTTAAATCGAAAGTTCTATTGATTGTTATGAAAAATTAGCGTAAATATATGAGGTAAATTGTTTGGCTAAATTTTTAAATGATTGTGAGAATAATAATAGAAAATACAAATTTTCTGGAGGTGTTCTTGTAAAAGAAGGGTGCCCTGCTAGGATCCAACCAAAGGTAATAACACTATTCTTAATAAGAAAATACATTTATTTAATTAAAGTTAGAAAAAAATAATTATTGGAATGTATTATCTATTGCAAAAAATTTTATACGAATCACATGTAAATATCTACACAATATGTTTAGATTTAACTTTCCCTTAACCTTTTCCATATCATGAGTGAAATTGTAGATTTAGATATTTAACACATTTGCTAACATGTGAAGCTTCCTAGACATATAAAAGAAAAACTAGTTGTATAGAAATATCAAAGATTCTGTATTCCAATTATTAATGGAATATCTTGGTAGAATCACTCTTTATAAAGACTATTAAGGGATCAGTATAATATTGTTACGAATTCTGTAAATTGGTGTAATTTGTCTTATGATAATGAATGTTATATGTATCCCATTGTATTTCAATAGCAAGTCGCCAAATTGGCGAGATATTGGCTCATTGGCGATGTTTTAGGCAACTAATTTTTGTCGCCAAATTTGGCGACATTTCGCCAAGTTTGGCGACGGAAGTTGGAAACCTTGGCGACAGAGAGAATTTTCTAGAGGGATCCTGATTTCTTGAATTCTCTCCAAGGTTCTGGATTTTTTTAATATGACATAACTTCCTGTTAGTGACGTCACTTCCGGCAGAGAGCATATAAAAACAAGCACGAAAGATTAGGAGTGGTATTGAAGCCTTAGACAGCAAGCAAGCTGTAGGCTGGTGACTGAGCTATTGAATGCGCAGTGTTATTCTTATAGTCTTCGTTAAATAAATAGCTTTATTTATTTTTTTTAAAAGGATTCTGCTTATTGAATTTACTCTAAGCACATCGCAGGAAAATTCGTAACAAATTGGTGTCAGAAGTAGGATTCGAACCCACGCCCACATTCGTGGACCAGAAATGAATGCTGGACAAGTTGAAATGAAAACAGAAATGAAAGCAGGACAAGTCGAAATGAAAGCAGGACAAGCAGAAATGAAATCTGAGATGAAGGAAATTAATAACGCCGTGAAGGTAGCCAATGCTAAAGTAGAGGAATTTGAAGGAAGATTAGAAGAAATGGAAAAGAAATTTGAGAAATTGAAGCAAGAAATGGAAGTTCAAGTTACTGAAGAATCAAGAGAGTCCTATGAAACTCCTCAAGAATTTGGATTGGCTGCTGCAAATCAATCTCAAAATGCTCGATATATGCCTGTTGTCAACAGACCCTGTATGAAATTACTGCCGTATGACGGACAAACATCTTGGCAGGTGTATAAGACGCAGTTCGCCATTGTCGCAGAAGCTAATGGCTGGGATCCAATTACCAAAGCTCGCCAATTGGCTTCTTCTCTAGGAGCCGAAGCTGCAGATATACTGAGGACCATTCCCGACAATGAACAGTTAAATTTTGATGCTCTTTCAAGTGCCCTAGAGTTGCGTTTTGGCGAGAAATGCCTGAAGGATTATAGCCGACTTCAGTTAAAGACTCGCCAACAAAAACCCAACGAAACCCTTCAAGAGCTCGCAACGGAGATTGAAAAGCTGTCCCACTCGCCTTCTCCGATTGTCCTACTGAAGTAAGAGAGACTTTAGCTGTGCAGTATTTCGTCGATGGCGTCAGAGACGTAGAAATACAAAAGGCACTACGAATGGCGGAAACTAAGGATCTGAAGTCCGCTTTAGTCTACGCGATCAAGTTTGAAGCGGCACAACAAGCATCGAGAAGGGATCGTCACTTTATCAGAGGTGCGGAGGTGAAACGAGATGAGGATCCTTTACTTAAAGTTATGACACAACTGTTAGAGGAGTTCCGGGGGATGAAGCAGAGGTCTGGAGAGGAGACAGGAAAATTTAAAAGAAACAACGCCCGTTGCTGGAAATGTGGAGCAGAAGGCCATCTCCAAAGGCAATGCCAGGCTCGCCAAGATCAACGGCCTAGGAGCCTGTCGAGGAATAATACTCAGGAAAACGAGGTAGTGGCGGTCTCGCGGGGCGGAGGTTGCCAGAGAATGAAAAGCCCCATTTTGGAAGTGTTACAAATTTCATCAAGCAGCGAGAATGGACTGTTTATTGAAGCGAATGTAAATGGATTTCCGTGTCGAATGGTCGTTGACACAGGGGCCAATGTCACCATTTTGCGCCAAGATTTAGCACAACAACTTGGCGTAAAAATTCTTCAGACACCGCCCTGCGTTACCCTTCAGACCGTGAAAGGGGATAAAATCCCCATTATTGGCAAGATGCATATAACATCTTCCGAATTTGAGCGTAGCACATTAATCTCAAAGTCAATTACAAAATTATGTTTTGTTAAGAAGTCCAAACCGAGTATAAAAATGTCGGTGATTTCGGCTACAAACACGGTATGGCCATATAACAGAAGATTTGTTAAAGGATTTTCTTCAATCGCGAGACCTCTCCACAGGCTGACTGAAAACAAACAGAAGTTCTTGTGGACAGACGAATGCGAGGAAGAATTTAATAGCTTGAAGGCGGCTCTAACATCGTCTTCTATTCTAGTTTATCCGGATCCCGAAAAGCAATTCATTCTTGGCACGGACGCAAGCCATGAAAGTGTCGGAGCAGTTTTATCCCAAGAAATTAACGGCCAAGAACATGTCATCGCATACTGGAGCAAGTGTCTTTCAAAGCCTGAAAGAAATTACTGCGTCACCAGAAAAGAATTACTGGCCATTGTAAAAGCTGTTGAGAACTTTCATAGTTATCTTTACGGTCGGAAGTTTTTGCTCCGAACGGATCATGCGTCCCTGACATGGCTTTTAAATTTTAAGAACACCGAAGGCCAGATAGCTAGATGGATTCAGAAACTTGAAGAGTACGATTTCGAGATCAAACATCGCAAGGGGTCCCTTCATGGTAATGCTGACGCCTTATCAAGAAGACCATGCTCGAATGCTTGTTCTTACTGCACTACAGTCGAGAAGAAATATGACATGATAACACCTGTCATTCGTCAAATAAAGGATTCGGTATCGACACAAATAGACCGTTGGAGCGATGAAGAAGTCAGAGAAGCTCAACTTACGGATCCCGACATAAAACCTATCTTGGAACTTCTTGAATCATCTAGCACTAGACCCAGTTGGCAAGATATCTCCAGCTATCGTCCGGATAGCAAACGCTATTGGGCTCTCTGGGATTCACTCCATATTCGTAATGGTGTATTATACAGAAAATGGGAGTCTGAGGATGGCAAAACATCAAAATGGCAATTAGTACTCCCGCGATCAAGAATACCGGAAGTGTTGGAACAATTACACAGTAGTCCAACCGGAGGTCATTTTGGAATATTGAAGACCATCCAAAAGGTTCGGGAGCGGTTTTTCTGGAGCAAAGTAAGAGATGACGTAGAAAGATGGTGCAAGTCCTGCGATGCATGTGGGGCCCGAAACGGACCCAAAACACGATGCCGTGGAAAATTACGGCGCTATAATGTAGGGGCACCATTTGAAAGAATCGCGTTGGACATCTTAGGGCCTCTCCCACGTTCAAATGATGGCTACAAATACATCTTAGTTGTCAAGGATTATTTTACCAAGTGGCCCGAGGCTTACCTGATCGCTGATCAAGAAGCTTACAACAGTTGCCGAAGTATTACTGCAGAACTGGATTTCTCGCTATGGGACGCCCCTTCAGATGCACTCTGATCAAGGCAGAAATTTCACTTCTGCTGTATTCAAGGCACTTTGTGTCCTTCTTAAGATTGATAAGACACAAACTACCCCTTACATCCCCAGTCAGACGGCATGGTTGAGAGATTTAATAGAACGATCTTAAACCATCTCTCTATCCACGTTTCCATGAATCAACAAGACTGGGATCGGAAGCTTCCTATGTTCCTGCTTGCCTATCGAAGTGCCGTCCATGAAACCACTGGATTCACTCCCTCCCAGATGCTCTTCGGTCGTGAACTCCGTCTGCCCTGTGATCTCCTGTTTGGGCGCCCTCCTGATGTGCCTTCTTCTCCTGAAGAATATGTCCATGAACTACAGGAACGTTTAGAAAGTGTGCACGAGTTCGCCCGTAATCGGATCGACATCGCAACGGAAAATATGAAGACCAGGTATGACACGAGAGCTACAGGACATGAATTTCACGAAGGTGACAAGGTTTGGTTTTGGAACCCGATTCGACGAAAAGGACTTTCTCCAAAGTTACAGACAAATTGGGACGGTCCATATACAGTCCTAAAAAGACTAAATGACGTTGTGATTCGTATCCAAAAATCTAAGAACTCAAGGCCTAGGGTAGTGCATTGTGATCGGCTGGCCCCTTATTTTTGTAACTCTAGGGACGAAACTAGCTGATCGAAAGAGCCACTTATATGCTTGTATGTAACTGTGTACTGTCGACCATTGTATATACTTGTAAATAATTTTTACCTATTCAAGGATTGTACTGCCTGGGACGTGCAGTCCTTGAGAGGGGGGGGGCAATGTTACGAATTCTGTAAATTGGTGTAATTTGTCTTATGATAATGAATGTTATATGTATCCCATTGTATTTCAATAGCAAGTCGCCAAATTGGCGAGATATTGGCTCATTGGCGATGTTTTAGGCAACTAATTTTTGTCGCCAAATTTGGCGACATTCGCCAAATTGTAAACCTTGGCGACAGAGAGAATTTTCTAGAGGGATCCTGATTTCTTGAATTCTCTCCAAGGTTCTGGATTTTTCTAATATGACATAACTTCCTGTTAGTGACGTCACTTCTGGCAGAGAGCATATAAAAACAACCACGAAAGATTAGGAGTGGTATTGGAGCCTTAGACAGCAAGCAAGCTGTAGGCTGGTGACTGAGCTATTGAATGCGCAGTGTTATTCTTATAGTCTTCGTTAAATAAATAGCTTTATTTATTTTTTTAAAAGGATTCTGCTTATTGAATTTACTCTAAGCACATCGCAGGAAATTCGTAACAATATATTTTTCAAAGCATAATCAAGCATTTCAACTGGTTTATAAAACTTGTATAGTTCATTAAAGCTAATCTTGAAATGGGTATTGAAAAATCTTCAGTATTAGAATATGTATTCGGTTAATAGAAGTTTAATTGTACTTGACTAATAAGGAATGCTTACTCTGTTGCTCATGTTATTACTAATAAATTAAATACAGGAAATATGTATTGTGTTTCAACATTCAGGGAGAAAGGGTGCCCAGTTAAAAATTAATTGCATTACGGCCAATGATGACCAAACAGTTTCACATGCTTTTAAAACATATTTCGGAATAGTGTTTGGCTTTGCAATTGGCACCTTCAATGCACTTGGAAGAAATGGTTAAATGATCTTGTTTTCCAATTTTGAAATGCGAAGGGAAATTTCTCTAGTAGCTCTTTTGGAAGGAATAAGTTCAATAAGATGTAAGCAAATAATGGAAAATTTTAAAATTGCATCGACTGATAAAAAGCCTGCTTTCAATAAATATTTTGATGATAATTATTGTAATTCAGCCTACTAATAGTATAAGTCACATCATCTATACTTCTGTATGCCAATGCTGATAAAAATATATATTGTTAATCTTTTCACAGTACATGAATGTCCAATTATTTTAAAATGAAAATTTAACTGTCAAGCAGATAGTTTGTTGAAAATACAGCATGACACATATTTAGCACATTATAGAATTTTAAATGATACTCTCCCCAGTTTATATCCTCACAACCTGAATGAATTAAAAATTCCTGACAGATATTTATGACCAGGCAACTTATTCTTGGTTTGTAAAATTGCAGACTAATGGAGATGTATTTATGTAGTTAAAAAGATTATGGAAGCATTTCAGAAAGAGGTTGTGTGTGTGATCAATGCCATTACAGGTGTGTAAAATTATCATGTTCAGCTTGGTATACATGTGAATGCTCAGATAATCATGCACCATGTAAACATATTAAAGTTCATTCTTAAATTGTTTGAGAGATTCCATGTTGTTGAAAATGTTGAATATACTTCTTTCCATACCTCAGATAGAAAGTGTGGCGTGGGGTCTTCCGTCAAAGAAATATGTAATGACATAAGAAAACCCAGGAAACTGAACTTCTATTTGTAGTATTCAATTGTTTTTTGCAAGGTAAAATAGTTCAGGAACAATTGTCTCAACATGCAATTCAGTAAAAGAAAGGTAAAAAGTAATTACTAAAGAATTATTTACCTGATCCCATGTACCTACCTCCCAATCAGCATTTAAACTAGCAGTAAATATTTAAGCCAACTATTAGGGATTTAAAAATAAAAAGAAAAACTCTGGGATGTTCTTTTTTTAGTTGTCAAGAAAGAAAACATTCAAGCTTAGTCTAGTCAGCATTACTCAATTCAAAAACTATTTGCAAAAAAACTTAACTGTATCTTTAACACCTGATATATGCTTGTAGTGTTGTTTTATGTTTCCAAGACATTTAGCTATGTTTTTATGGGGTAAAGTTGTTGTATATTTTTATATCAGATGAGGAGGTAAGTAATTATCAAAAATAACCAAATTTTTGTCACAAATGGCTTTATGACAGTATATAAGAAGCATATAATTTAAAAATCATGCAGGATAGAGATTCCATTGCAGTTGAATGTTACCACACAAATTTTGGAAAGTGATGGGAATATGGTAATTTTTTATATCATTCATTCTTAATAAAATTTTTGGCAAAAAAAATTGATTTATACTTTTTGAACATATAAATTTAGAAAATACATGTATACTTTTTTGCAGGTAAGTGTTTAAATATAAAATATATAGAATCAGGTGATGTTAATGCTTTCTATCAATACAAGCAAAAGTATATACTAAAGTAAGTAATATGTTTTAACTTATGTGTAAAATTCTTAAAATAACTGATTCATCATTTTGATAATATTTGTGCTATTTGTTATACAGGAATAGACCTTGAAAATTGCCTTGCCTATTTAGAAACAGGTATTTCATCCATATGTTATATTTCATGGGGATGAGGAAATGGTAGTGAAAGTAATGATATAATGTGATTGCCTTTTTTATGGTATAGATGTACTAATAAGGATTTATTTATTTTTTGTCCAGTAATGGACCAGTTTTTGATATACTATTTGTTTTATAAATACTTTAAATAGTTAAAGTTTTTCAGGTTCCTTTATATGTGTTTGTGTATCAACCAGAGAGATGAATAAAGTATATTCTTACATCACTGAGAGTCTTGAATGACTTTTTGATCTTAAAGAGTGCTAGATGGGATTTTCAGCTGTGGTGACATATACATTATAATTGCATCACAGTTGAGAAAGACTTTCTAAAGCATTAAAGATTGTGTAGTGTAATTAATTAGTAAGTAATATTTATATGATGGGAAATGCAATATAAGTTAATATTTTATTTAGTTTTAAAAGCAATCAATTGTCTACTTTTTTTAAGACTGTCAACAATATTAGTTACACAACACTTTTTAATACAGTAGGTATAATTCAAAACCATTTGAAAAATACAATGGTTTGTGCAGTAAAGTAGCTTAAAAGGTGGCATTCAGTCTTATGTCAAAGCGGTACAAGTAATAAATTTTTCTTAAATCAAAAAACCTTGTATAGTTGATTTTTCATAATTTTTACAAGTTCCATAAGTAAACAATCATTAGTTGCATAGTTATTTATATTAAAATTTTAACATTTACATGCAACATAAATACATTTAAGAAAAAAACGTTTAACAGTACATGTTTTGTAAAGAAAATTGGGAAACTGTATTTCTTTTTTTAAAAAAAGGTATAAAGTATTCATTCAGTTTTGAAATCCTAGAAATATTATGTAAGTCAATTATTTCTTTGCTACTTTCCATTATAAATGATTCTGTTGTAGCTAAGTTCATCAAAATCGTTTCCTTCAACCACATAAATTATACTAGAATCCTAAGAGGGTTTTCAGACAAAAATATAACTTAGTTCTTGGTTTTGCTAGTTATTTTTATAATGCTTGATACTCAGCTTAACAAATATTAATTTTTTTAAATACTATTAATACTTCAATATTTTCGCGATTTATACTTTTGTATTACTATTTAAAAAATAATTTTCCGGATGTGCTAACTTTTGAAGACTTTCAGAAATATATAAAACCTGCAGCTAATTGATGAATTGAGGCTTCACATAACAAATAGCGATCTTACATCGATAGATTAAATCAGTCGCATTAAAATAGAAAGATAGCTTTTTATTGGACCTCGTAAAAAAGTTTGTTAATGTCTCTGTCTCAATTGCTACTATTACTTTATTCAAACTTGCATAAAGACTTCTATTTTTCTTTGGTGATCTTTTTGACAATCACATCGTTCTGATTTTTAAAAAAATGCATTAAAATAATTTTATATTATTATACTAATATTTTATTTTACTAAAAGGATGAAATTCCGTAGAACTATTAATCTTGGGAGGGTTTTATTTGAAATTAAAGAAGATATTGCTGCAAAATAAAAGATTCGCAATAATATACTTTAGTATTCTAATGATATATTTCAATTATTGTGAGATGAATGAAAGAAATGCATTTATTAATTTCAGTAATGAAACATATGTAAAACGAAATACAAAACAGGCTCGGATGTGTGTAACAAGACAAAATTTGCTTGATAGTAAATTGAGAGAAACTCAGGAACGATCACAACAATCTCATATTAGAAAGAGCTGTACATTTTTTAATAAATTCTGACGGGATTTAATAAAAATTTTGGAAAGGCAGGGCATGTTTTTCAAAGATTTGTCTGATGATTATAAAAAAGAATTCAAACAACACCTTATTTATTAAAATTTATCCGATAAATATCTCCGAAATTTCGGGTTTTTTTTTAATATTTAACTATTGGATTCAGTTTATTGATCAGCAATAAATAAAGAAATGTTGAAAAATTTGCTTAGTATAAAAATGCATAAAATAACAATTGAATACCATGAAATTAGTAAAATTAGAAACCTGTGTTGCTCCATGACCCAATCGATCAATTTAAAACATTGTCAGCATATATATATACCTGATAAGGTTTGGGCTAAAAAAACAAATTAAAAACTTCCTTACTGATATCACTATGCACCCTAAGCTTAACATTTATAAAAACAAATATAGACCTTTATAAATCGTTTCTAGGTTTAAAAAGAAGGGGGGGGGACATTGTTTTAGCG
>BMAO01012588.1:0-16032 GCA_019973975.1 Trichonephila clavata | reverse complement strand
TCGCAAAATCTGAAATAATTAATCCTGGGGATTTTGATCAGGGCAATGGAACAAAATTATGAAATAATTGCATTGCCATCGGTCATTGACAAGTGTGCAAAATTTCGAATTAATCTGACCTTTTGAATTTGGCAAAAATCGAGTTAAAAGATTTCGTTACATACAAGTGAAGGTTATAAAAGTTTGTTAAAAATGCAGATTTTTGTGGTTAAAAATTAATATACAATATCAAATGCAAATATAATTGTTTGGACAATTTCTTACTTTTATTTTGCAAAATATCTTAATTTTAATTGATGCAGAATGTAGTTGTTAAAAAAACATTGAAGTTTAAAATTGAGATTGTGATAGCGAAATAAATTTATTAAACTTATATTACTGAGATTATAAGGAGACGCAAGAAATGAATCATTGCAAAATAAATTTAAAACTTACGTCTTCTTTTAAAACAGATTATTGATCGCTCAATTATATATATATATATTATATATATATTGAGCTTTTCATTATGTAAAGAATACTAAATTTTCTTCTTAAAAAAAAGACAACTTTCAAATTTCTTTCATTTAATCGATTCTACATTATTTACGTAAGATTTATTAGATTAATTTGAAAGCCAAAGACAAAACTAAATGGTCCCGAGGGAATTATTAAGGAAACTCCTTTTTATACAAAGGTGTATACGTATACTTTGAGATTTCCATTCAATTTTTTTCTATCCTTTTTGCTCATATTTTTCTTCAAAGCATATATTTTAAAGGAAAATGTCAAAACCGTATGGAAGATTTCAGAAGCTTTAAAAAAGATTGGAAGAAATATTTTTTTCAGGAAAAATGTTTTAACTTCTTTTTTTCCCTTCTAGATTGTTATAATTCGTTTTGTAGCATGTAGAATAAGCATGCATCAGCATACATTAAGTAATTAATTCCTTATTCCTTTACAAAATGAAGTACGAGAAAAATTAATCGTCATTTTAATTCTTTTTATTCAAAAATAATAAGTGATGTATAGAGACATCTGAAGCCCAGTGGCTGAGAGGCAGCTTATCGTGCTTCCACGCCACAGCTCTAGGGTTCAAATCTCGGACTGCTGGGGGCAGTCTACTCAGCTTTCATCTCTTCAGTGGGTCTATAAATGAATACCAAGCGTGCTTGGGAACAAAGTACTGGGGTTTTCACGTCTGACTGACCACCTGACCGAGACATCTGCTTATGCACTTCAGTGACCAAGGTCAAGTATACTGAGATGGGCACAATAGTCCTTGGCCCTCATGGCCTATTGCCCCACTGAGTTCAGTTTGGTTTATAGAGACAAGTTTTGAAACACATTTTTAAAAATAATGTTTACTTTTCAGTGATCTTCTTCAGATATTGTTTTTTTATTATACTACACGCACGCAGTGTAAAAACCAACTAGCGGCTGTTGCTGTTTGGGTGTTCGAGTAAAGATCAACCACAGCAAATTTTAAATTCAAATGTATTTACCACTTTTACCTAATCAACACAACTGAAGTTAGTAAATGAGCTTAGTAAGTAATTAGAAGAAATCACACGGCTTAAGGCTACTTAGCAAATAAGTGAAATTTACTCCACTTATACTCTTGGAGCTCTGTGGACTTCTACGCTAGAATTCACCTTAATTATCTCTCTTAATCCGGTCGTCAGAGGCGGATTAAGTGAGTGGCGGACCTGATGTCTGCCAGGGGTGCCCAGCGCCAGAAGGTGTCCCAAGCTTGATGGATTCCATAGATAAATTCAACGTACAACAAAAAGATCTTGAACCGATATTGCAATCCAAATTATTTCCCCGTATTTGAGTCGTGTATAGCAGACCTCGCCATCTTTTCTCTATATGTCTGTATTGTTGCAATCTGTAAAAAAATTTCACGTGCATTTTTTTTTTGCCAAAATTTTATTTTGAACAAATGAATACTATTCAAATCAAACAATTTCGCTTTTAGCTCACAACCGTGCTTAATTTCTCTCGCGTACATTTTACACTGATGGGGGAAAAAATTCCAACACCAGGAAAAAAATATTGTCGCCTAATAATACTTCGACAATACATTTATATAACATATTTACGGTAACATATTTAAGTTATGTATAGGTAACATATTTAATTGATTAAAGTTTCAAGATCACAGGTTAATGTAAGAGCGAGTAGAGTTCAAATATGAAATGATGATGCATTAAAAACCGGTGTAACCGCCACAATTATAAATGCAAGCATACAAACGTACATGTTATGTGTCGTACTGGTACCGGATATTAGTTTGTGGGATGGAATTGTATGCTGTGGCTCTTGTGGTAGGTCAATATAAAGTTGTTTAATTCTGGTTGTTTATGAAGCTGTCATTGCCGTCCAATGATGTCCATTAGGGCTCGATTGGATAGAGATCTAGCGATCTAGCAGGCTAAGTAACATGTTGACACCCTATAGAGCCTGTTGAATTGCAACAGGGATGTGGAAGCACGATATCCTTTTGGAAAACACCCTTCAATGATGTTTATAAATCGCAGTGCAACAGTTTGAATCACAAGACTGACGTATAAGTTTGCAGTCAGGGTGTGTGAATTAACATTGAGAGTGCTCCATCAATCAAAGAAAAACTGCTCGCGCCAGACCATATCTGTAGGTGCAGGTCCGGTGGCGACAGAAGATTTTATCTAGCCGATAGAAATATTGTTTGCAGGCGCTGACTTGGCCTTCTTCTAATCAATATACAGCCATCACAGCAGTGGCGTAACGTACACTTCTCAGCCCCGCATCGTGGAGTCGGGCCAGGATTCTAAGGCCTATAGCCTGACTGAAATCAAGTATGGCCTGGGGCCCCAAACTCTATTTTGCAGGGGATCCCTAATATTTTCCGTTATACCACTGCATCACTGGCACTCAGGCAGAAACAGCGTTGATTGTAAACACAACACATCGCACTCCGCTCTCCAATGATCTCTAGTGTGACATCACTGAAGTCACAGATGTCAATTATTTAGAGCAATGGTCTTCAAACTGTGTTCCGCGAAACCTTGGGATTCCACGAAACAAACCTTGGGATTCCACGAAACAAACCTTGGGGTTCCACGATTTAAGAAAATGGAGAGGAAAATTATAAATTGTATATGCAAAATAGATTCATTTTCTATATTAAGTTTGTACAAACACGAAATTTCTAAATCCTTGCTTCCCAACATAAATCGCACGTACCAAGGCGAAAACTTTAAACAAATATGCGATTTTTATTTCTGCAACTTTTATTTATATGCATATGTAAGTTGGGAGTCATTACAGGTGATACACTATGGCAGAAATTAAATTTTAAAAAAAGTGATAAAAAGATCTTTTGTGTTTCATGACATTTTTTAGAGGGAATGGGGTAGAATAATTCAGAAAAAAATGTTTAAAAAAAAATAGTGGTTAACTTGTGGCAATTTGATTTCGGAATTACTTATTTAGTTCCAGCATTTATACGGATAAGACAGAAATTGAAGAACCTTGATTTCGTGTTATAACAGCAAAAATGAACGATACCTTGTTTCAAAGAATTTTGCAGTCTCTTAAGAATTAATGCGCACGTGTAAGATAAAGTGACAAAAATTATTGCGTTTGCTAGTAGATTTTTTTAAACTTTTAGTGTTATATACATTAATTTCCATCATCATATCACTTGTATCTTAGGTTATTTTTACATCTTGATTAAAATGATTAAGTGCGTTTTCTGAACTCGAGTGCATCAAAATCTTTAACAAACATTTTTGATCAACGTTGTTATTCAATGAAAATTTTTATTGGCCTCATATTGAAAAAAAAAATTTCTTCAGTCGCTTATAAAAATCAATAGAAGTCCATTTAAGATAAGGAATATTAAAGTGCTTTAAAAAACATCCAATGATTATTTAACAGACGTTAAAGAATTCCAAAAAATTAACTATGCTCGAAATTGAAACAAAATGTGGCCATAATAATTTATATTGTTGTAATTTTACTTTGTGGTTAGAAATAAATGAAGGAATGTATAATTGTTAATCATTCAGTTTATATTGCTTCAAATTGTTTAAGAATTTTCAAAGAAAGTGTGTTAATTCGTAAGCTTATTTGTGAATGATTTATTGTACGCGCACCTGGCATCAATGGTGTTTTGTGCTGCAGGTTTTCAAATAACTTTGTTTTTGGAAATGATTCTAGAAGTTTAGATACTTATATAATGTGATATTTTTTAATTATTACTAATAAGGATACATTGTTCTCAATTTTTTTATTACCTGTAAAACTACTTTTTAAGTATTTCTGTTAAGTAAGAATAAAGATGGATTTTTCGTTATCGTCTCTAGTCATTTTAGGGCTCTGGTATCCAAATGTTTCTAATAACGAACTTGTGGCGCTTTTTAAGGGCAGGCAAGTCCTGATGGTTCTAAATACCCTCCCAATACAGATGCTGAAGTACACCATTCAGATACTATAAGTCCTTACGTTGAAGCATTGTGGATGTTCAGAGTGGGGTACCATCAAAGCGTCATCCTCATCACTTGGCTTTGTTTCAAAAATATAAGAGGTCTTTTGTCAATAAACAGCTCGCCTACAAACAGAAATCCTCAATAATAAACAATATACGAGTATTTCTATCGGTGGTTTCATCTGAATATTTATACGTCAATAAAAAAAGGTGAGAGTATAACGATAATTATTTAAGGTAATTGGGACGTCTGCGAGTAGGAAAAATGAACTTTTTTTGCAGCAACTTTAAATGGTTCTCCCTTACTTAAATTTAAAGCAACGGAAATAAAATTTTTACGTTGAATTATCTGTACATTTATTTACTTGTTAATGTACAAAAATTTAACTTTAAATTACAAATAAATCTGTAAGAGCAATAATTAATCAACAGCTATTTTTATTTTATTTTCAAGCATGTTGTTATCTTTAGGTACACATTGCACAAAATCTATTGCATATATAGCTATAAAATTTTCCGGAGTTTTTGTAAACATAACAATTTATAAAATAAAAGAAATGAAATTTTAAAATATAAATTTATAATTTTTTTTAAAATTTTTAAATTTATTGATTTAAATTTCTTTTAAATTTTATGCAGAAAATGTGCTATGTCTGAAATTTCTAAATGTTTATTTGAAAACGAATTTTTTCACTTTGTTAAAGATGTGTTAATCTTGTATTATACGAAATATCAGCACTATAGGTAAAGTAGATTTTGAGGAAATTGTACCGGAATCACTAAAAAATGCATTTTGAGAAAATTGCAAATAAAGTTATTTTCATCTATGATTTGTAAAATAATATATTTTAATGCAACATAAAGTCATACCCTCGTTAATTGGATTATTTTGCATCATTTCTCAGCTTTAAAATTGTAAAATTAAATTCTAGATTCTTTAGAAGTCTTTATAATTACCCTTTCCCTACTTCATCAATGGGTGTTATCAACGATTTCCCTCTTCTTGCATTTAAAATATCAAAGTTTTATGTCTATAAGTTTTAGCATTTTTACTTCACTTTGAATATCATCATGGCAGGATATTATAAAATTCCTTACACATATTTTATTGTTGTAAAAATACACACAAAAATGCCTTTGATGAATTTACGAAGTTAATTTTTGATGTCTAATTTAAATGAAACTCTGTTTTTAAAAATTATAACAAAAGAATCTCTGTTTTATATTCTGTGTGAATATTTATTTATTTTAATGTAAAACCAAAAGTAAAATAAATATATAGAGTTATTCATGAGCACTCAAATGTTAACAATAAGCAGTTAGGAAAAACGAAATGTCTATTTTACTCTAGCTGTATATTTAATTTAGAATAATATTCAAAATCTACTTTGTACTATATCCACTTGATTTATATTTAAAAATACACTGAGTATTTTATAAATGCAAAACTAACATAATTAACATTTCAAAAAACAATTTTTTTTTCAAAATTTTGTAACAATCATTTAAATTTTCCCTATTTTTTGCACAAAAAATGTACAATTTTCAATAAATTCGAACATATAATATAGAAAAATTACATTCTTCGAATAGAAAATTAGTTTTTTACAATACATATTGAATACACTACGGATTTTGAAGAAAGTGTACCTGAATCACAGTTACTCACATTTGTTTACAATTTTAAAATTCAATTTTCTAGGGTTCTTTTGATCGAATTCTCATAAGTAGTACATCTATGGAAGCAGTAAAGTACACTCTATTTTTTAAAAGTAAAATAAAAAAAATGCAAAATTTAAAGCACCTTCACGTTCCAGTTACTTAACCTTTTAGCTTTACTTAGACGAGAAACTAAGATGGACTGTGTGTTGAGTACGGAGCAATAATCATCAACAATATCTTAAATACTGCTAAATTAAAAAAAATGTATATGAATGCGGTTGTGGGATCAGGGATTTTTAAAGTCTCATCATCCGCATCTTCGCAAAATGTTATGGAATATTTTCAACGTAAACGCGAATGACTAAAAAAATCTCTCATTAAATATTTGCATTCCAACAAATAAACTTTTATTAAGGCTTCTTTTTGTGTCATTTTCGAATTAAGGAATTGGGGAAATTGCAATTGGTGTAAAGATATTAAAACTGTATATTAAAAACGTAATATCTTGAAAATTTGATAAAAAATATTAAAGAAATTAGTATTTTGTCATTCACTAAAACAATCATCCTTGCGATTAATTGAGATATTTGTATATACACTCATGTCCATAAATTAATGATAATTCAGAATCACACAGAAATTGAAATCTAAAATAAAAATTTCACCTGTAGAATTATCACACACATCTTGAAGAAGAATATGCAAATTACAGGACACCACCAGATGGTGCGGATAGTACGTCACAATGACGAGAGTGTAAGAGAGGGGTATATAAGGAAGGGTGGCAAAGAAGTAAAATTGTTCACAAGCGCTTTAAAAGCCTTTCCGTGCAATAACCGCATAGTTATTGCACAAAGGAAGCATTTGGATGATTTTTACGTGGTAGAATTATCGGACGACTGGAATGGGGACGTACCCAGCTGGAAGTGTCCGAGGAACTTGGAATCGCCCAGAGTGTCATCTCCAGGCTTTGGCAACGATTCCAAGATGATGGTAATGTGAGTAGATGTTACAGCACAGGTCGCCCCGAGTTACAACCCGAATGAGGACCGGTTTTTGGCAGTTACTGCCAAAAGAAATAGACCGAGCACATTATCAGACCTATCTCGTCAGCTCTCTTCAGCTACCGGTACGACAGTTTCAAGACAAACCGTGTACAGACGCTTAGGGCACATTGGTCTATATGCTCGTAGGCCTGTCAGATGTGTTCCCCTTACCGCAACTCACTGTCGCCTGTGATTAACCTGGAGTAGAGAGCATGCATTGTGGACACCACAACAGTGGTCTTGTGTGATGTTTTCAGACGAGTCCAGGTTTAGTTTGCAGACTGATTCTCGCTGGACTTTCATATGGAGAGCGCCAGGTACCCGTTACCACCAAGAGAACACCATTGAGACACCGTTACGGTGGTGCAGGATGGCTCGTTTGAGGAGGAATTATTCTTGGTTCCAGAACTGACCTGAATGTTCAGAGTGTAACGATAACAGGCCACATCTATCGGATGTCATTCTGGAACAACAAACAACATGTACGTTTGTTTCGGGCACCATGGGTGCTGAATTTCTGTTTATGGATGACAACGCCCGTCCTCACCGTGCAAACATTGTAGACGAATGCCTTCAATCGGAGGATATCACCCGAATGGATTGGCCAGCAAACTCACCGGACTTGAATCCAATAGAGCATGTGTGGGATATGGTAAGGCCTGTATTGCATCGTCCTGGAGACATACTCCGTATTAACCATCATACTAACCATGTTATACTGTTTTTTGTAAATAGGTTTTTTTAAAATTTGCTCCAGGAGTAAAAATCGCAATTTTTATTAATTATGTCAAACATATAGCATCTTTTTTGCTCTTTACCTTTTGTTTAATAAATAGACTTTACAATAAGTCAATTTGTTTTGCTTCTGTCTCTTTCTTTGCCTGAACTTCATTATCCTTAATTTATATACATGAGTGTATTTAGTTGAGAAGAATTTATACTTCCTTTAAATTCAATTCTATAAATTTATCATGTTGTTAAAAAATTTGGTATAGTCACTTTGATAGTCTCGGTTGTTATTACACGACTACTACTGTCCAAGAAAGTAAGTCATTAAGCAAATTTCTTCCAGAACGAGCTACTGTGTTTTTTAGTTTGAAACCGTGTTAAAAATAATTTAAGAAGCACTATGTGAGAAAAGACAAATTGAACAACATAGCCATATTATAGACAGAATGAAATGTTTTAGACAAAATAGGTATGACAAAAATAATTGGTGAATTTGACAAAGAGAAATCAAGTTGTATAGCAAAACTATAAGCTCTCCAGTAAGGTTTTTAGTTTTTTTTATATACAGTTAAGATTTTTCTTCAGTCGTTGAATTTTATTATTATTAATACATTTTGTTTGAGAATTGAAAGTAAGTGACTCTTTTCAATATTTTGGTTTTTTGACTCTTAAGCCCATGGGCCCAAACCGTTTACCTCCAGGGGCTTTAACTACCTTAATCCGCCTCTGCCGGTTGTAAATCTTAAGCACAATTTTATCACTTATTCTCCAATTATCAATAATCGACAATCCGTCGACTAGCTTCGCGTACCTAAATGACAATGCTTAAATAGAAAACTCATTTGAGTAAATAAAGTCCTTCTTCGTGAGAAAGTTTTCAATAGAACTTGCAATTAAAAAGAATTATTTTACCACAAGAGGATTAGTAGAAAATTCGCTCCCGTTACAACACATACACAATCTGAAGATTTTTTTCGTTGTACTTGTTGCAACAAAAAGATAATCAATTTTGTAAAGCATAGTTATAAGGTACAAACATTAAAAAGTACAGTGAAAATCACTTAACACGAAACTGAGATGAGTGAAATATATTTTCGTGCTAAAGGATATTGCAAATATATATATATCAACAGAATTAAATTTGTTAGAGTTTATTTTATTTACATAGATATGTATAATTGCCTGTATTTATTACAACTGAATGTAACATAAACAATCACAAGAACTTAATGAAATTTAATACAAAATGGTTAAGTTTTTCGAAAAACGAAACATTTGTTGAGTTTTTGGAAAATAATGTGATATTTTTCTTAGCATCGACTTTTTTTATCATTACACTGTTCGACATCGTCCCTTTTGTTATTCATTACACTATTGGAATGTGCGTCTAAATATTGAGCATACTTTTCATGATGTTTTTCATTTTGGAGGACGACGGACAGAAGCGGCATTATCATTTCATCTTTGTAGTCGGAATTTGCATCAATAAATATTTTTTGAGCTTTGAAATAGTTCCAAAATGTCTTTGTCTATATTAATTGGTTCTGTACACACAATATCATTATATACTGCGTCGTTCAACATCATCTATCGCAAGACAACCGGGAGGAATCTTCCAGAACGTCAGGAATTCCGCGCAGCGTCGATGTCAGACTTACCACATGACTTCTGTTCGTAATTTCAAACACCTGCTGTAGTGCAACCGTTTATAAAATGTTTTCTGTCCATTAATATGTTGTTGTTTCTGTTCTTCTTTTCACCATACCTCACAACTACGGCATCTGCGTGACCCTGTATTCCCATGTGTTTCCGAGTCGTCTTTGTAACCCCTACACACCTACAAGTTAGTCGGCCTGGTAGCGAATCACCCTGTAAATGCAGAATGGTAAAAATTCAATATTCTTCAGTCAAGTGTTCTAAAATCTACTTGAGAGCACATTGAAATTATTCTGAGTTTATGAATTAACCATAAAATCAAGTAACAACTTAAATTTAAACAATTCGCATTAAAATTAAACATTAGTTTAAAATTAAAATAGAACAGGATTCATTATTTGCTAAAATTTGTGTTTAAAATTGCTTCTTCATTTCTAGCAAGTTGGTTATAATTGACAATGTAGTTTTGAAAAAAAAACCCACTAAATCATGCCTTAGACTTAATAATTCTTTCTATAGATAAATTTTTAAAAAAAATGTGCTAGAATTGTCAGAATTGGCTAATGGTGTTATAAATTATAAGTTCTATAGAATATGAATATCTGAGGTTTATGATTAGAAACTTTCTATCAACATTTGCAATCAAGTACTTGGATCTTATTACAGCAATCTTCGAAGAAATTGTTTTCACATTCAGGACAATATAACCCTTGGGAAACATTCTCTTCTGCAATAAAATATTTAAAACCCAGCTTTTCAATTAAGAAATGAAAACAATTTTAAAAAATTCAATCGAGTAAAAATTGCGCATATTTTGACAGGATGAACATTTTGTTCTAATATAGCTTTTCTTATTCATATACTTGTATAAATGCAGCTACATGTATGCGTAAACATATAATGCACTACTTTCTATGGATTTTGTTGCTATGTAAGTGCACTTATAAAAACAATGCGACATATTTTATTTTCGGACATAAAAAAATCATCATGTAAGTAAATTCATATATAATAAAGGCATTCGCTATTGCCATCAGCAAATTAAAATAATTATTAAACTTGCACACTTAACTGAAACACAAAGCATTTTGAATTGCTTTTTTATTACTGGTATTAATACAGTGGTGCAAAAAGGAGGATGAAACCCTCAAAGAAATATACATGCGAGATTATTTCGAGATAGTTCCTATATAATTAAAAAGCAGTATGATATTCATCCACATATACAAATGATAAATCATATCAAAACGGAATTCATTAAAAAGTTAAAGATATGTTTCTATAATTTTTTAATACTGTAACTACCAATTCCTACAAATAAACCAACTTATAAACTCAAGCAGTGAAGAAAGTTTTGCACTATATTATATTTCAACCATTAAATCATAACTCTAACATGTAAACACAAGTTTTTAATCACAGGTCATCAGCATAAAGTATAAAATCTAGCTAAATATAATAATTATTAATTTATTTGATCAATAAATTTTAATATAGTCACTAATACAAAGCATAAAAATATTCTAAGCGTTTGTTTTACGCATCAGTATAAAGTTTTTAGGTAATATGGGAAATATGTCCTTGTCTTCAGCCAACAATAACTTTTGAGTTTCAGTAAAGTACATTGCACAAGCTCACTGAAATTAGATTTTTAAACATACGTGAAAAATGATACTTCTCTCATATTTATACAGAATACTTTCCTAATACCAAAAAAACTGTCTTATTTTTCCTTAATTAATACTAACCATTACTCTTTGAGAATTAATTTTACCTAAAAGTTTTTAGTTAACTGCCTTACACATATATATTACACCTTTTTTCTTTAATTTAACATCTAAAAATGTGGATAAGAGGTTCAGTAATATAAAAAAAAATTATTTTTCTTAAGCCTAACTGTTCTATCAAATTTTAGATTCATATATGTATATATAAGGATAGCAAAATTACTTTTTTTAGAGCCCTTAGAGAGAGGTCTCAACGAACAATAATCTTGGATTATAGACTTAGGCCTCTGTGTGAGATAAAACTAATTTGTCATATGACCTGATTTGACATACAAATGGATATGGAACGAACTTTAACGATCATAACTCGTGTTGACTTAAATTTTCAATTGATCTACACAGCCCTATTTAGGTCTTTTCATAGTAATCCTTCAATTGCAATGGCGCGTATACGGAGTTATCGGATTAGCATAGTTAAAATATCCTTTGAGCAACTTAAACGAGTCAAGTTGAAAGATTTATATGGATTCTTATCTCAGAACTTAAAACAATGGCTCTACTATTTTTAATGGTTTCCTCAATTTCAGAGAGTGATTTTGATTCATTCAGATTCAGAGCAAAGGTGATCAAACAAAAATATCAGTTTTACACTAGGAGGACAAAATCTTATTCTAATTTAAATTTAAATTAAAATAAAAAAGGCCATCACTTCAGATAACTGTTTTATTTCACTCGACGCTATAGGAGGAGGTTAGAAATATTGATAATGAAATAAAGACCAAAGGAATTCCGATTACAAAACCTTAGGATGGATAAGTTCGACTGGATAAATTAAGCGAAATGAAATAAAAAAAATCTCCTTGTCTTTCTATCTCTGTACATACTGCGTGAGTGAACATTAACGTCGCACTGCTCAGCCACACGAGGGCCTTTGGCGACGGAGCTCGTCATTTTGAAACCATAGCAAGTGACGTGGACGGCACCTGAGCTGTGGCACCCCCTTTCCTAACTACTACATAACGGTGGACGCTTAAGCTCTCGACAGATTTAAACGTGCATCGCTCCCCTACATGGCGGGTCCTTAATGGTACTGGCTAGAACTCATGACATGCCAGCCATGATCCGATACTTGACCTGGCTACCGCTGCCACCTGTACATACTGCAGTGGTCTTCAAACTTTTTCGAGCCATGGAACTCCTAAAACTTAAAGGTGCTTTCGTGGAACCCCTAGAACTAGAAAGTGGGATCGTAGAACTCCTGGTATGTCTTGTGGAACCCAGGGTTCAAAGGAACACAGTTTGAAGACCACTGGTTTAGTATATACAGGAGAGAAGAGAGGTGGACTCTTATCATTCACGCATTCATTACGAACTCTCTGGACTATTAGACTTACAGATTTTAAATTTGGCAGATCTGTTTCTTTTGTCGAGTAGAGATTCTTTAAGATCGGCTTTACGGAAATAAACTTCCAAGGGGAAGAGTGTTTAGGGGGGGGGTTATAGATTAAAAAAATTCTTTTTAAGCATAATTATTGCATAAGCACATTTCTTAAAATAAGCTTATTTTTTATGAGTAGAGATCTACTAAGAACGGGTTTTGTGCAGAAATCGACTTCCGAGGAGCGAAAATGATATGTATACCTCCGTCTTAAGAATCCAAATCCTTTTCAATCAGGTGGTGAGGGCTATAAGTATGTTTTCAGTACTAGAACGCATAATGCTAGGACTTAGATATCAATAACTAAAAAAATACAATTTATAGTCATACAACATCATGAAATACCCAGGGAAGCGGGCAAGTATTGACTAGTCTATATATATAAATTATGTTGTATGTATGAAATCGCTTCAATCCAACACCGTTCAACCGATCACTATGAAAATTGGCATGCATATGTAGTTTTTAGCGGAGTAGTTTTTGTGCTATCTTCTTTAATGCAGCTCCCCACCAGGTGTCACTATAGCATATCAACTTCTGCACTGTTCAATCCATCACTAAGTTGCCAACCTGTTCACCAAAAATGATGCCAACTTCGCTCTTTCACCAACATTTCGCCGTCTCAGTTGAATCGCCATTATAATGTAAGGAAGGCGTTGCTTGCGAATATTAAAATTTTAACATAAAATAAATACAATAGAAAATAATATTAAAATATTACACACCCAGATATAAATTATTTACACTATTTTAAGTGTTCACTACACAAAATTTGTAACAATGTGCTACATTTCCTGAGTAGAGATGAGCTTAGGAAGGTGTTTTCAAAATTCGACCCACAGGAGGGTTACGGGGTGTTATAAATTTAAAAAACCCTTTTTATTAGCTATTAGACCTTCACATTTAAATTTAAGAAATACTGTTTTTTTTTTTGTTCAGCTGAGATATGTAAAAAAGCTTTTGTGTTTTGTTTAATTTCCAATTCACGTAAAATTAATTCAAAGTCTTTATCCTTCAGTCTGTATTGTTTAAATTTTCAATTCAACCGTCCGAAGAACCGGTGTACCTACTAGTTACATACAATTATATTCAATAAAGTAATAGAGTAAATAACGTAGTTACTTAAATAAAGTCTAATGTATAGCACATTGTTTAAATTAAAATGCAACTTAAGTAAATTTGGCCCCTAATAAATCTTGATTAAAATTATTATATTACGTAAATTGGGTGCTATTTTAAATAAATAGCAAATCTCTATGCTAAGGTGGAGTGAGAGATTTATGTTTTCGACTGAGCAGTGTGAGCTGCTGAATTTATCTTGCGTCTGGCATTTGTAATTATATGCATCCAATCGGGGAGGATAACGGCTTGTGTATTAATTATCTGCAAAATAGGTTCGAAATATGAATGTGTGATAATTAGTTATATTTTTGTTTAGGATATCCGACTACACTCTAAAATTGTAAATTTTGCCAAAAAACTGACAATTTTTTTTGTGATCTTACTTTATAGACACTCTTATTAGCTTTATAAAATTACCAAGTTTATTATTTTCCGTTCCGTCGAACAAAAACTACAAGTGTTTTAGTAAAAGTACAGATGCTATTATTTTAAGCAAGATGTCATACTTTGAACCGCGTTTTACTCAAAATGTTTTTTGAAATACTCAAACGGGACAGTGATTGCTAAAAAAAGTTTTGAAAATAATTAAATGTGTGTGTGAAATTTTTCGCGTATGTTCTGTAAAATAGTAGAAGTGTTTTAACCTTCAGATTTATCAATCACTGTTTTATTACAAAATTAACAGTCCCTTTTTTTAATATAATCGTTGTTATTTTGAGTAATTTCATATAATAACTAAGATAAAGTGCTCTAGTTTTTGTAAAAAAAAAATATCTCTTATATATATCTGAAGGTCATTTCAGAAATAAATAACATATAGCAACACATCAGAATTGAAAATTTGTTCGTAAACCTTTTGTACAAAATGAGCTTAGTTTGTGTTTTTTTTTTGTAAATTTTTACCCATTTTAGTATTAATAGTTTTTATTTTCTTAATTTTAGCATATTTTTCTTAAAATGTACTAAACAAATCTAAAAACGACAAAATAATCCCCATATCACCATTTTTTTTTTAAAAAAAGAAGTTGTCGCATGTAGTTGGATACCTTAATTGTAGTTTTGAAAATAATAATGTGAAGAGTCTATATAAAAAAATGAAGATAATAGCATGATATATATATGTGAGTGTTATCAGCGCTATAGCTAAAAGATGTACTTTATTTCAAAATTTAAATACGTTTAATTTCATTTAACTATTGATAATTTTCTTGTACTTTGGAAAAATGCAAGCATTAAGTAAATATTAAAGTGTTCAGGAAATATACCGTTTTACATGTATTAGTTTTATTTTCACTGATAGCTAATGCTGAAAGTCGTTATTTTTTTATCGTTAAAAAAACAAAGCTTGTTTGAACGTTTAAAAATAACTATTTGGGGAATCTAATACATTTTTTCTTTTTTTAAATATATTTAATTAAAACTCTATTTTCTTTCTTTGTATTGCTCAGGAAGAGTTTTTGATGAAATCGAACACAAAGAAAAGCGCATTCGAGCAATTAATAAATCCATAAGAAAAACTTTTTTCTACAAATGCAAAAAGGAAGAAAAAAAATTCCTGTAGAAAAACTCCGATTTATTTCCTGTAGAATAATGCTCTTTGATATCGCTATATAAAGCATTCTCATTACAAAAAAAAAAAAATCAAACAATGAATAACAAAGGTAATTAGTTCTTTTATTTTAAATACTTTGTTCTTTTTTTATAAAAAAAAAGAATCTCTCATTCTTTCATTTTTTGCAAGAGCAAACGATAAACGAAGCAAAAATTTAAATAGCTTTATTTGAAGAATCAGATTTATTTATTTCTTCATTTTTCTCCTTTCGTTTTGTGAACGTTAAGTAAAAAGCGAAGATATAAAAAGAAAACGATGGAAAAAAAAAGAATGAAAAAGCATTCCAAACCCAACATGGAATTAGAAGTCGTTCCGTGCTCTTTAAGCTCTGCCAAAGAGTTGGACAGACATCTCTATATAAATGATTGATTGAGGAAATTCGAAGTTTTCGATACTTCCCAACGGACGACACACAGCACGCCCTATTGAGCGTCGTCTGCACGCAATTCCCGAAATGGCAGACGACATCAATCACTGACTGTGACCGTGACGGCTCGGTGATCACGTGATACGTTTCCAGTGATTAGTCTGAGAGAAAGTCATAGAGTTTTCTTTTATTTTTCAGTGTCATTTATTTATTTGTTGTG
>BMAO01012587.1:0-23095 GCA_019973975.1 Trichonephila clavata | reverse complement strand
GATAGCAGCAGTGAAAAATGAATAAATAAATAAAGAGAGAGAAAGAAAAAGGGGGATGGGAGATAGATTATTGGATTTTATTGGAGATATTCATTTTTTTGCTAAAAAAAATAAATAAATAGATAAAATAATTTTAAAAAAACAGGAAATTAACCTGAAAGTATACTAATATTATTAGCCAAGAGTTAAACCAGGAAGCTGCAAAATATTGTTAAATATAAATGGGTTTAGAGATTAAGAATAAAAAAAAAAAAGAGGGTGAGAAAAAAAAAACAAGATATCAATCATTGGCATGGCCAAGTAATTTTAGCGCGTTTTTCACATGTTGTATTTTACAATAATGCAACTAATGAACTACTTTTTTACACTATGTGAAAAACGTGCTAAAAAGGCAGGAAACGTTTGTGGAAGAGGAGGGGGGAAAAAACCGCTTGTATGTGACAACTAAAGAATACCGACCAAACCCACCTAAGGAATATAAAACTGTAGTAATAATATTAATTATCTTTTTGAATTTTAAAATTTTTCATAAGTCTTCGCGTGCTACTATTACAGCACAGTCGTGCCACGGGCTGGCCACCCCCGATCTAAGGTTTTATTGACAATTAAGGGGCATGAAAGTTTATGAAACTAAGTTTGACATGTACATTATACGTTGCTTATGATTTTTTTTCTTTGTGGATTATCTTTTTTGCATATTTTCTAAAAACAGTAAAACTTTCTCTCTGTTAATCAAATCATAAAATTCATTAAATTCTTTAAAATTGGTTCTTTGTTTTAAGACGTCTTAAAAATAAAAGTTGCTTTATGATATACAAGAGTATAGTTATCCTTTGAAAATATAAAAATCAATATATGACTATTATTTACGCAACGGATTTTGAAAGAAAAGATGTTTTTCACGATAGTATGTGTAGTTACAACAATTTTTTCATTGAGAAAACAAATCGCATATATATAAAAAAAAAGGTTAAGGAGTGAATTATTTGTAAAAAAGAAGTAACTGATAAATTATCTATCTCTCTAAACATGTAGACCACATTCCCACTAAATTCCTTTAAATTAATTTTGCTATAAAATGAAGCCACCTGTAAATAAACCTTTCCAAAATCTGATAATATATTTATAAATCAGCAACAAAAACAATTTTAAGCAACTTACAATATGGTATTAAATAACTAAAATTAGAATAATACTACATTATTTATCCTGATACGTAAAATTGCGTTACGAATAATGAATCATAATTGAAATATTAAATTTTCAATTATAGTTTCCTTAAGAAAAATCAAAAAAGTACCGTTCATTTTCATTGTTAAAATTTAATTTCAAAAATTTTTTGCTTAAATTATCCGAACCTAAAAAACATTTACTGATACTTTTCTGTCCATGAAGCTCTTTGATGCTTTTCTCTTTAAGAACTGAGGAATTTTTTGTTGCTCTTTGAATATTAAAGAAAAAATTGTAACTGTAAAATCCTGGTTTTATTTAATTTAAGGAAAAAAGAAAAGTTTTTTTTTTTTTAATATTTCAATAATCAGTCGATCTTTGTGATCATACTTTAAAAATCCCTAACTCCCTGACCACATATTAAAAGAAGAAAAAAAATCTACTCTATTTCTCATTATAATTAACATTACCAATCAATGACTACTATTTATAGTAGTCATTGATTGACTACTATATGGTATGACTACTATTGGTGTCACATTTAGATTCCGAATTGCTGATAAATTCATGACCGGCGAAATCTTACCTGCTCGATCGAAATTGTGATACGTTTATGTACACATGGCGGTCCGATTGGCTTAAATTATATGAAGAATTAATCATTATTTCTATCCTTTTATTAGAAAGAATTAATCATTTTATTTTTGAACTGGAATGCAGCTGTTATCATTTTCTCACCCAAGAGCTTAGAATTACAGAACCAGTCTTCCATAGAATGTTATTAATTAGTCTTAAAGTCATTCATAGAGTATTAATTGATAGTGTTAATTAATATTACATTTTGAGTCAACATGAGAAGACTGATAATTTTGAAAAGGACAATATAACTGAGCTAACACTTAACTGTTCTTATTACACCATCGCATCTATATTACTCGTTCAAGTAATTATCGACACATTTATTCACATAACTCTTAATTTCTGTAATTATTTAATATAAAACTTTCCTCTTCTAACATGTTCACACTGATAAATCTTCTATTCAGATGCACTTCGGCATCGATATCCAACAATTTAAATTAGCTTTCGATTAAAATTTAATCAATTTTAGGAAACTAAAAATAAGAACTGACCGATTCAAATTTTTGAAGCGAGATTAAAGTGATTTGAAGATTTAATTGAGAATGAAATACAGCTATATAAAATTGCCTTCTTTAATGATTATTCTGTCTTTCACATTTCGAATAAGCAACACGGGTGTCGTGTTTTTAGCTGTAACGTTTTAAAACACAAATTTGTAACAGAGTCCCATTCATTCTCGAAAAAGCTAAATCAGTTATTTTTCTTTAAATCCGATACAAAATTAGATTTGATCTTCTCGTGTCTCTTTGTTTTATGGCAAAGAATTGAATACAAGGTATAGCTTTAAATAAAAATGTGTTAGATGCATTCATTCTATTTTTTTTATGAGATAGTTATTTCATAAGTTTGTAGATGCTCTGAAAATTCTCCCGCTTGCCATATGTAACCGATGCTTGGTATAACACAGGCATGTCAAAATCATTTGATATCACGGGCCACATGAGCTATTTCATATTAAGTTGAGGGCCGCATGTTTCTAATGTTCAAAAATTTAATAAAACAGGATTTTTAGAATCATTATATTCTATATTTATAAAATTCAATGTATTATATAGTATGCATACATAATCATTTAATATTTCATTTTGTTTTTTAAACTATGCATGTTTTATATTGTTTTATAATAAACAAAAAAATTAAAGTTATTATACAAAATACAATTTAATGTTAATATTGTTCTTATTTTCTCAAAGCAAGTCATAAAAATTTGGTTGAACATATTGAACTCATGTAATTTTTAAAAAAAATGTTGATAAATATTGATCCTCTGAAAGGTCTAGATCATTTAACCTAGATCTTTCTGAATTTCTGTTATTTTTTTCTTAAAGAAAATGGTTACTTGGATAAATAAGTGCTTCCGAACTTAGCCACTATACGCGGTTTCTTAAAATGATAACATTTTAAGAAAAGCTCCCACTTCAAAACATTTTTGTTTCAGCAAATAATCACAATAGATTTCAATTAATTCCATTTATAACTTTTCCTCAACAATTATAATATCGATAGATAGAGGCGAAGTTAAGAAACGGAATATTAATTCAAAATTTTTAAAATCAGAAAACATTCGATCGAATTCCATTTCTAACAATTTAATTTCGTGAGACTGTTCTGTAAATTTTAATTTAAGGGATTTAATAAATAGATTTTTTTAAAGCTTTCAAAGCGAGGCAAGTTTTCTCTTTCTGTTTGTAATAATTTTTGTTTAAAAGCGTTAATATTATCAAATAGCATTGTAGCAAAAAGATTTTTGACTTGAAGTTTAAAGTTAAGTTGACTTGTAAGATCAACTGAGAAAGTCAGGTGCTTTACCCAATGTTCATCTTTTAATTCAGCACTTTAATAATTTTTATTTCCAAGAAAATGATTTCATCCAGCAACTTAAAAAATCGTTTTAACATTTTATGAATCAAAATCTATTGAGCTCATATGTTATATGTTTGACCTATAAATTCACATTCTATATCATCCAGAAATGAAGCAAATTGTCGATGCCAAATTCTACATGCTCGAATATAGTTTACAATTTTACTAACTATTTTAAAACATGTCCAGTATATCCAAGTACAGTACTTGCTATGAAATAATACAATGCAAATGATCAAAATTACTATTACGATGCTGTTTTTTGCATCTGGCAACTCCTTTAATAATACTGGTCATGGTAATTGCTCCATCAGTTTCAAGACAAACCCACTTTTTCAAGGACAGTGAGTGAGTGAATGTTAACGTCCCACTGTTCAGCTACACGAGGGCTTTTGGGACGGTCCGCGTACTTTTGAACCATGGTCAAGTGACGCGGACGACACCTGAGCCGGCACCCCCTCTCCTAACTACCACATCACACCAACGGGAGGACGTTTGAGCTCTCGACAGATTTTACGTGTATCGCTCTCCTACACGGCGGGCCTTCAGTGGTACTGGGCTCGAACTCATGACATGCTAGCCACGATCCGATGCCTAAACCACTCGGCTACCGCGGCCACTTTCCAAGGATAACTTACACTTCATGAAGATTTTCAAAAGTGCATCAAAATAATGTATTACGCATAACACATAACTCGACCCGACTATAATTCTCGATTATTTCATCACCTATGCTGGATACAGAATTTCAACTTAAATTACACTTAAAATTTTTTACTTGTACTGGGTATATCGTATTTATTCGAAACTAAGCCGCACCTCAAATTCTCAACAAGTTATTGTAAAAAATGAAAAATAGTATAAAATTTTTATCGATATCAAATTTTACGAAATTAAAATAAATTTTAAAGGAGAACTAATAAGCGAATTGTTTTTTTTATCAGTATTACAAACTTTTAATTACTTACGGGACCCCGTAATTGCTCCAAATACCCCTTCAACAAATTTCTTTCCCTTCGATTCTAAACCACACCCGATTTTCAGCAGCATTAACATTGGAAAAAAAGTGGGATTTAAAATCGAGCATATACGGTAATTCTTCCGCTTTAGTTAAGCATTCACTAATACATTCTTCTTCAGTAAATGGTTTCGATCTGTGCTTGCGATTAAAAGTGATAATATTTAGTTTTTACTGCAGTTGTATTGTCCAACAAATTTAGGTGGCCGCGGTAGCCTAGTGGTCAAGGTAACGGACTCAAGTAATGAATTCGAGACTTGTACCGCTGAAGATCCGTAACGCAGAGGGGGCCGATACAGGTTAAATATATCGAGGCTCAAACGTCCTCCCGTTGGTGTGGTATGGAAGTTAGGAGAGGGAGGTACCAGCTCAGGTCTCGTCCTCGTCACTTGACCATGGTTCAAAATTACGCGGACCATCGCCAAAAGCCCTCGTGTTGCTAATCAGTGCGACGTTAATATTCTCTCACTCTCTCTAATTTGATCATTTATATTTTGTATATAATCAAAAAATATTATTCCTAAAATAATATATTTTTTATCTGCTTATAATTTTTATTAACATCGTAACATTTTAAAAATGTTTTACATTAAGTGAGATCTAACGCGAGTTTGAAAACTAACATTTTGTTCAAAATCTGAAATGTCATATAAAAAAACTATAAATATATATATTTAAAGTTTTTATTACATTTTATAGCATCAGAATTAATGTTAATACTTATTTCAAACTTTTCTCTTAATTTTACCCTTTTCTATTACAAAGTGGCAAATGTTTTTTACAGCCTTAAGAATCTTTAGAATAAGTGTATATTATTAGTTATAATTTATCTTTTTTTATCATATAAAGGAATTTTTGCATTTTTAAACAAATTTTAACTTTTACAAGCCTGAAACTTATTGTGAGCATTTTTTGTTTTCTAGTTAGGCAACATTAAAATGACTTAACCAAGAAATAATTGTCGCATTCGAAATAATCCAAGCAAAAAAAAAACATGCTTTGTTGCACACACACATGTTAGAAATCACAAGTTTCGTGCAAACTCCCCCCCAAAAAATATTACTACAACTTATAAAAACACTTGTTTATTTTAAATAATTTTTCAATGTACACTTCATGATCATATTATATTGCACAATTCCTTATGTATATAAAAATAAGCTAATTTGTTAAAAATAGCGCTTAAAATCCCATTCACGTTTGAGCAAAGAAATAGCATCGATTAAAAAATGAAATGCTGGTATATCAGCTGATTTAAATAATGTAATCATAAAACACACATAAGTATTGCAGATATAAAAAATTAAAAATCGTATTATTTTAGACTATCACTAATTAGGATTGATATCCATGAGCTTTAAAACTGAAATTTAAATTTTTCTAAACTATTTTTTAAGGAAATAAAGATTATCTAGTGGAAGGAAATGAGTGTAGTGTCGGAATGTCCTCACGAATGCTTTGTTCGTCTTGTTATGCCCCCCCCCACTCCTTAGAAGCAAAGCCAAGCAGATGTCATCTCTTTTACGGTAGCATGATATTAAATAATTTAAATGTTAAGTTTAATACATCAGGCTATTATTTGCAAATTTACATTTTAAGTTAATTTAGTAATAAGATTATTAGAGTCCAAATTCTGTTGTTTTGAGAGAAGTTTTTTGGCATCCCCTTTCGCTCAAGAGGGTTTCTTTCTCCCTACCCTCTCTAGGGTTTGGGAACATCGCACACGGCTCGGGTTACATCCGGTATGTGGGCAGAATAGGGAGTGTTCCTTGTAGTGTCAAAGGTTGCCGGGGCGATGTTCAAGACAATGTCCATACGCACAGCTGTGTGTCGGTAATCATTACAGCCTCTATATTTCTACGAAAGATCAGAGGAGAGAGAAGGGAGCTCTTTGATTATTCCTAGTGTCATTGACTATACGTCACACAGGCTATAAAGAAAGATTAGCTTTTACTTTTTTTCTTGTGAAGTTTGAACTGAGCCAATAATTTCCGACGAGAAATTATTTTATTATGAATCTATATCCTGATATACCCCTTACGATTACAACTAATTAAATGGGGAACCAGGTTTATCGTGGTCATGTTATATCAAATACATTTTCTATACGTTTTAAACAAATTTTGTTACATAATGCTTAATTTTTTCTTTCTTAACTAAATTACCACAAAAATAAATCTCGGCCAATGATACAGCTTCTAGTAGATATAATCCATCATTAGAATACAGAGAATAGAATAATATGAAAATTGTGTGAAATAAGCAAAATAAACTTCGGTTTTTTCGGTCAAACTATTGAAAATGGTGTTTTATCAAATTTAACGCAGTCGCATACTATTGAAATTGAGGCAACACATATCTACGAATCCAATGTTTCCGTGTTATTTATATAGCAACCAATATCACAATGTATTATATTCTAATTGTAAACTATATTTTAGATTGTCTCATTTCAAAATTATTTATCAAAATAACAAATGTACTCGTATATGTTATCAGTTGTATAAAATGTTTCAAAAAATATGTAATTTTTGCAAAAGTTTACCAAATTTGTAAAAATTTATGTGTTTTACCAGAGTTCCAGTTTCATATACGTTATAGGTGTGATGATATTTGGTTACTGCATGCTTCTTTAAAAAGTTTGTTTTTATACATGTGAATGTATAATGCAATTATTTATGAGATCAAATGTTCTTTTATTTCACCAAAAAAAAAAATGTTATAGTTGAAATTTGATAGAAATTATCTGTGTCATCACACATTTTGCGATATTAATAGCTTTACCAGATTTTTTTACTCACTTTGCATGATTAATTTTTTTTACTTCATTATGAACTAGAATTGGCACAATTAACTGCATTTAACATTGAATGAGAAGTAATGGATCTACACTAGGGGATTCAATATTATCTTTGATTCAAAAGTAGTTTTTTTTTTTTAATTTCAGAATCTATTAAAATGAACATTGAAGAATACAATAAATATTGAAGAACAAATAAACTATTTTCAAAGTGTATGTTTTGAAGATTTACGAAACAGAAAAAATAAGATTATTTATTCACTCGTTTTCTCTCCCCAATAATCAATAAGAATCACGATTTCATGACTGTCTAAATTTTGTGGGGGAGGGGTTGGAACTTGATAATTAAATTAAACAGGAATTCAAGTATGATGTCCATTTATTTAAAAAGTGTGTTTCATAAAGTTAAAATGTGTTTTAAAATTTTAGGGTAGGGCCATGCTTATCGTTGGCAAATGTTGCTTGGAGCACCTAGTCCTGTCGGACTCTAAATCTCCTTTCAGGGATTTTTAGATGACTGTAAAAATTTCTACCAATGCCCATTGTAAAAAAGTTATTGAATTTAGAAAATAATAAATAATAGAAAATTACATTAAATAGCTAAAAAATTAAATTTAATAAAAAGCTCTTTTAAGAACTCGAAAAAGCATGAGAAAATGTAGTCTGAGAGTGGGCGGGGCACAGGTCATGCTTAGAAATAAAATCAGTTTTATAATTAGATACATTTCTATGGATAAACTCTTTTTAAATTGGAAAGGATATAAATTTACGGCAGGAAAATCTTGTGAAAATTCTGACCACTTTTTTAAAAAAAACATATGCTTTGTATTTTTAAAGACTTAAATAAAAATAAATTTAGAAATGCTCTTAGTAATTTGTAAATAATTGGCCGTATGATTTTTAACATAGAGAAATGCATCCCTTTTATTCCTACTATTAGTTCACTCTCCCCCTATGTATACATATTTATTTATATATATTATCTTAAAATTTTCAACTCCCGTTAATAAAATACTTCCTATTCATCCATTCAAAGTAGGAATCGACTTAATTTTTTTATATTATTTAAAATAATTTATTGTAACGAAATAACTGTGTGAAATTGTAGTTTCTACTGTTGCTAAGGTAAAAAATATTTCAATCAACCTTTTCGCTCATTTTGTACGCATTTAAATAAGGGAATTTATTTTTAATTCGGCATTTAATATAGTTATTTTAGTAAAGGAAACCATAAGATAGTATCGCATGGTTTCTTATCGAACGAGAATTCTTGCATTTTAAATTTTTTTATCTTTCTTTTTATAAGAAAACTTATTGCAAATTAGACATAGCTTGTAACATTTAGGCTTTTTATTCCATCTAATTAAAAACTTTATCACAGGCAGTATGTAATTAAATTGTTAGACTTGTTCAAAATCCAATTTCATTTGGTAAAAAAAAAAAAAAAATGAATCGCTTACTCAAATATGCATTTAGCAGTAATATGTAATGAAATCCTCTTTTCATTATTTTATTTGGCATAAATATGGAAACGAATTGGGTCGAGTTTATACATTATATGCATAGATATATGATTATACTATGGTAGGATATACTAATTTTTGTTTGAAAATGAGTTATTTTATAATCTGATTTAGCTTTCAAGTGTGAGAAAAAATATTGTTACTAGTTAATTTTGCTCTTTTATTTTTACACAGAGAATATTTAGTCATAATTTTTTTTTATTAAGCTTTTAAAATTTTTTGGATTGTATTAAAAATATCAGAGAAACTGGATTCATTGTCAGAGTGAAGATCATGGCTTCCGGTTAATTTATCATTCGACTCTTGTGCCCTTATGAATATATAAACATATTGAATTGTGTATTAGTAAAACACGTATTTACGATTAAACTGTAATTTGATGACCCACAGAATGAGCGAAACAAATAATCGATTTAATAAAAATCTAATCAATGAATATTTATTAGCACAATGTGTATAAAATTAATTAAACATTGTATTCCGTAGTGCAGAAAATTTAATATGAAAACAAGCATTTCACACACAAATCACTTTAATAAAGGCTTTTTATTCTGTATCAAATTACTTACCTTTTCGACTTACAGTAATTACATTTTTGAAAGATCGCCTCTAAATCACTTCTTGGTTTTATTTGAAATACTTATTCATAACCTTTTGGAATTTCCGGTCATGAGTAATCAATCGTATTATTTAAATTAATCCAATATCTTTTTGTTAAAAACGCGGAGCTTCTAAAAACAGTCATAAACAAGAATGTGAGCGCTTTCTGCTCGTAATCGTATTACTTACCATGCGATTACATAATTCAACTTTTTATTTAAAAAATATTGAACAAATCAATAATTTAAAAAAATTTGTAGCATGTATTTAAACTTGCAATTTCGAAAAAGATGGTTATAGATAGTTTTTTATCTATCCAATATACTTTCCACAAGAAGCCAGCTTATACCGTGCGAATACGTCTACGTCAACGGAGAAAATGAAATGTTTGGCATCGTATTCAAAGCAAGCGCCGATATTGGCGAGAAAATTGCTTTGCTCTGTAACCCTGCAGAATGTCATCCCCCTCTTTCCTTCCCCTTTACTCATGTCATCCCCCTCCTTCCTTCCCCTTTACTCACGTAAAAAAGTTCTCTCTATTTAACGACTTCCGGGAGGCATTCGCATGTGTAGCTTAAAGTAAATATAAACATTCAAGTCAGACAGTTAACATTATTTCATCTAATACATTTTAAGTTAATTCTTTGCATTAATAGTTTTGTGAAGTAAAAGTGATAAATTAAACTGAAAGCAAATACTTTTATTAAAAATATTAAATCTCTGCAAACACAGTTTTACTAAAAATTAATTTTTCATTTGAATTATTTTTCTCTTAGTAAAATTTTCTTAGCCGCTTCAATGAGTATGGCGGCTGTTTTTTAAATATCTGTTTACATAGCAAACTCGTGTGATCACAGTAATGGAATTTATGAAAATTGTAGTGAGTTAGATTGCATCTAAAGAAAAAGAAGAAAAGTACTTTCATAATTACCAATTAAGTAACATCCTACGTTTTTATGGCATTGCGTTTGCAGGAATTTTTTTTCAATCTAAAATTAACTATTGCATGATCAAAATTCATATAAATTTATTGGTATAAGAAAATATTTCAGCAACATGTGCAGTGAAGAATTTGAAACCAAATTTGATTTGAGTAATAATCCTTCGGTTTCCGAAGAGAAACCATTTACTTGTCATGTGTGCAATAAAAGTTTTGCCAAGAAAGCAACTTTAATTACTCATGGCAATTTGCATGCTGAAAAGAAACCTTATGCTTGTGATATATGTGGCAGAACTTTCTCTTGGAAGACTAGCTTGCACCAACATCATCTAACTCATACAAACGAAAGGCCCTTTGTGTGTGATGTGTGTTTGAAACCATTTAGAGATAGATCAGCTTTTAAGAGGCATTGTTTTATTCATACTGCTGATCCAAATGAAAAATCTTTTAAGTGTGAAGTTTGTGATAAAGCCTTTTGTCGAAAGTCTAGTTTAAGTGACCATCGCCGTATTCATTTAAATCGCAGACCTCATGTATGTGAAGTGTGCAACAAAGCTTTTAAAAGAAGGTATCATTTAGAGAAACATAGTCTCTCACATACTCGAGTGAAATCTTATATATGTGATGTGTGTAATAAAGCATTTTCACTCGAAACACGTTTAACTATTCATTACCGCAGACATTCAGATGAAAGACCTTATGTTTGTAACTTGTGTAGTACAGCATTTAAAAGACATTCACATTTACTAAGACATTGTCTTACACATACTCAAGAAAAACCACATATATGTGATATGTGTAACAAAGGGTTCTCAACCAAGTCTAATCTCAGTCAGCATTCTCTCACACATACTAAAAAGTCTGTTTAAACATGTTTATTTTAGTACTCATAAAAATTTTATTTATACTTATTGGTACTTATGTATTATCGTAACCTATTGGCAGCATAATATGAAATAAAGCATGATTGCTGATTCAGTGCATACAACACATGCAAAATTAGGGTTGCCAACTTGGCGATTTATCTTGAACTTTGATGGATTGTTGCGATAATATGTAAGTACCTACTTATTTTTGCTATTCTTGAAAACTATATAATTCAAGGTTATAATTTTTTTTTTTTAAATTGAGATTTGCTTAAAAAATAGCTCAGAAGGACAAAAATTTTGGCTTAGCATTCTTAAGTTTTCATATAGTTAAGTTTGAGACTAACTCATATTTGATTTAATATTGTGCATCATTTGATTGCTTTAAAAGTTATAAGAATCAGGCATTAAGTAAAATTACTGAAATGAATCATTGACAAAAAGAATCAAGCTGACTGATAGCTAGACTAACATGTGTGACATTCCATGTAAATTAAATTCTTAAAGTAAAGATCCTTTCTTTTAAAAAAATTAGTTCTGAACTTACATGTTGTAGTAATCTTTGACAAATTATTTTGATTTGATTGTACATTTTCAGCATATATTGTAAATTTATTTATTTATATAACACTTTTGAGTGTTTATTTTTGTCTGGCTTATTGCACTGAATATATATTATAATTTTAAAATATGGTTTCTTGCCAAGGCCAACCTTATATAGCTGAAAATTCATGTCATGTATTATGTATAATTATACTGTATTATGTATTAATTTGTATAAAAAATAGAAATAAATTAATTTTGCCAAATTCTAAATAACTAAAATTTGCAGGAAAAATTTTTTTTTTAAATTCTGTTGCATTTGTATAAATTTAAGTTAAAAATTTATTTTTGCTCTATTCTATTAAATTAAAACAGAAATTAAACTTTTTAATATTAAAAAATATTTTGAAAAATTCCAAACCATAAATATGATAGTGAAAATCAAAAATTTTTAAACACATTACTCAGGTGTTTATTAATAAAGTCCAAAGATTTAATTAGTAACAAAAGGGTATGTTTAATATTGCTGAGAAATATTGCATCTTTATGGTTACTGATTACAAATGGAAATCTATTAAAGTTATGTTTTCGATTTTAGGTTACCAAGTTGATGCCCCAGCAGCAAAGGGCTACTGTAATCTGCATTTTTTTTTTCCTTTCCATATTTGAGGTTGGGTTTTTCTTGAACTCCCAAATTTGGTGCCAAACTGTTGTAAGTTTCCCACCAAATTGGTGATTCTGCCAACTAGAAAGAAATAGCACTTATACTGGCATTTTGTGTTATTTTTCGGACTAGGGTCAGTTTTAGCTCTAGTTGGCAGACACTGGCTTTTCTAGAATGGATAAAATTAAAAGGATGAGTTGATTTTCTCTACTTTTGAATGAAAGAGGCAAGGGAGGATTGATTTTTGTATGAATAAAGGACTAATAGCTTTGCAGTATAAATATCTGTAATGTGGAATAAAATATGGTTTTTTTTTTAGAAAAAGGGAGATGTTACTTAAATCAACCTAAAGAATGCATTTCTGATATTTTTCCTTTGTTGTATTTTAGAAGCAGTAATGTATTGTACACCCCCGCATTGCGTGGGGAGGGGGCATAGCCTGAGATCGACACAAATTACATACTTAACAAATTTATTAAATACTAAAGACAAAATTTGACTTTGCAGGGGAGCCCTAATATTATCTGTTATGCCATTGCTTAGAAGCTTTGTTTTTCTTCTAAAAGCCATTTTAGAAACCATGTTTTTTACAACAAGTCATTTTCCCCCGTACTTTTGAATGAAAGAGGCAAGAAATTGATTACTGTATGATAAAGAACTCATTATATCATAGTATGAATGTCCAGAATTTAAATAGAATATGTGTTTGCTTTGAGAGATTGTTACCTAAATCTGCCTGAAATGCATTTTCTTTGTTTTTTCCACTACTACATTTTAGAAACCATGCTTTTTTCTATATTTTCCTTTTGATGCTATTTTGGAAACCATTTAAAAATATGCTATTTCCTTTGGTGTCAAAAAAATCAGGGGTTTAAACTAGAACTTAACCCCATATTTGATTCTTTATGATACTCTTATATAATTCCATAGTTAGAACTCGTGAATTACAGGAATATATTTTGTTTCTCAAAATTGAATTTATGTATGTATATTAACTTTGTAAGACAAACTGATATATCATAGCCATCTAACGCTGATAAAAACTGAAGAATTTTGCATAGATATATGTGATAAAAGATTTCAGAAAAAGTTAAATGGATACTTGTATATTAATTGTGTTTTAGAGATTCATCTCTACAACAACCTATTGACGATTGCTTAAAATTTATTGAAATTGGCCAACGGCTTGAGATTAATATGCAAGTATCGTTGCAATTTTTTAAAAATATTACACTTCGAATAAATTGGGACAAACATATTTTTCTTGTCTTCTGTATCTGATTACCAGTGATGTCCTGAATCCCCTCAAATCGGTTATATTTGCCTAGAGGTAGCGTGTTACAGATCGACTTTGACAAGAATTTATTCATTTGACTGGCTTTAGGGGTGTATCAGTAGTTAAGTTGTGAGCATTTCAGTGCGGCAACTGGTGGTTATAATTTTGCATTCCTTGTAGCACGTGTTACTTTTGCTTGAACAAGAATGAATTATTCTCTGAGGAAGCGTTCTAAAAAATTGCTCTTAATGAACACATTTCTATAATTGTAAGAGATATAGCTACGGCTGTTGGTGTGGACAAATTAAGTGTTTCAATAATTTTAAGAACATTTCAAGATTTTGGAAAATCCTCTCCAAAAAGAAAAGGAAAATGGGGGGACAAGCGGAAAACTACAAGAACTAATAGAATTCGAATAAGAAATAGCAAAATAAATGCAAGAAAGACGAGCACAGACCTTCAAAAGGATTTTTATTGGATTATTGTATTGAACTGAGTACCTCAATTGTACGCAAAAAGCTTCTTGAAGGTGGTCTTAAGCAGAGGTGGCTGGCGGCCGCTCGGGGCCCCAAATAATGGATACCAACTATAAATTCAATGTGCAACAAAAAGATCTTGAAACAATATTGCAATCCCAATGATTTCCATGGATTTGAGCCGTGTAGCAGCCCTAGAAATCTTTCTTCCGTATGTATCTGTATTGTAGCAATCTGAACAAAATTTTCAAATGCGTTTATTTTTATTATTTTTTTTTACAAATTTTATTTCGAACAAAAAAATAATATTCAAGTCAAACAAGTTCAATTTTAGTTCACAGTCGTACTTAGTTGCTCTCGGATACATCTTACACTGAGGGGGGTGGGAAATCCCACCACAAAAAAAAAAAAAAAAATTATTGCAGACTAATGAAACTTCAGCACCACATTTGTCTAGGTAACATAAGTTATTGATTAACGTTTCAATGGTTTATGTAAATGTGAGAGGTACCATTTCTAATGCGAAATGATGGTGCATTGAAAACAGGTGTAACCGACATAATTTTAAGTGCAAACGGGGCATGAGCCGGATATCAGTTTGTAGGATAAAAGTGCATGCTTTTGTAGTCGGTCAATATAAGGTTGTTTAGTACTGGTCGCTTAATGATGTCTCATTCATACTCTATTGGAGAAAGTTCTGGTGATCTAGCAGACCAAGATAACACGTTGACATTCTATAGAGCAGTGCTTCCCAAACTTTTTATCGTAGTGAATCGGTCAAAGTTTGATTATTTTACCGCGGCCCCTGGAAGGAATGTTGATTTTTTTATATTTTATATCGGTTGGATTTAATAATTTTCATTTAATTGTATTCAAACATGCTGCCCTCAGAATAAACTAAAGCTACACCAAAAAATAAATATAAAGTGATTTCCATGGAAAGTCGCAAAAACCCGAGAGAAATACTCCACAGTAAATAAAATGGAAATAATTTAATGTTCCTTGTGAGGCCCGGCACTATATGATCCACGGGTTGGGGATTACTGCTATAGAACGTGGGCATGAGTGCGCTAGTTATCCTGTTGACAAACACACCTTGAATGATATTTATAAATGACAGTGAAGCAGTTTGAATCTCATCAGCCTGACGTACAATTTTGCAGTCAGGGTATGTGAATGAACCTCAAGAGTGCTCCTGCAATCAAAGAAAATCGCTCGCGCCAGACCATAAATCTAGGTGAAGGCACAGTGTGCCTAGGCCCAGAAAGTCTGCTTGCAAGCGCTGACCTGACCTTCTAATCAATATACAGCCATCACTGGTATTAAGACAGACAGTTTTGATCGGAGGACACAACACATCGCCACTCCGCTCTCAGTTGATCTCTAGCGTGACATAATTGAAATTGCAGACGTCATTGATTTGGAGCGATTGGTATGAACGCTACAGAGCGTCTAACTGGGTCCCCCTGTGCCGGAAAAAAACTCTTTAACTTCTGCTGTAGATGCACGATGATGCTCCCCACCCATGTGGAGAGTACGGCGGTTTTCTCCGTCAGTGGTGGTCCGTGCGTGGTTGGAGCATAGTTTTCTATAGTTAGTAGCTACCCGGGACCACTGCTACTAAAAACCGTGCACAGTGGATGCATTCTTACAAAATCTTTCTTCATTATCGTAGAAAGAAAATCTCCTTTTTTTAGCTCTACTTAGGCCCGTTTACATGCAAGCCGGCAATTTGGAATTGGGGAGAAAAGCCGGCTTTTTACTGGTATTTTTTTTCAGCCCGTTTACATGAGAATCTGGTGATTGGTTGATAGATTCACGTGACTATACAATGTAACCATGGAATCAACCAGAATTTTTAGCGCGATATCATGAAGAGGACATGTGATTATGCTTTCGTTTACTTACCGCCAAACAAGCCCAACATTTTTTTTTTTTTTTTTACTATTATCGCTAAGACTATTTTGCTCTTGCACTTTTGCAATATACCCACTAAAATTTCCTATTTAACTGTATATGGTTGCTCGATTACAGTAAAAGATAAGATGATTGTAGGAAAAAAATCTTTTGTTTAATATCCTGGTAAAAATGCGAGTGTTTTATAAACGTGGATAATAATGATGAAGCGTAAAGATTTTAAACATCTCCTCACTGTTTATTATGTCCTGACCACTTTGAATAGGCTTGTTTTCAATACCAACCATTTAGAAACCGTCGCCACCTAAAATCGAGCTCCTTTCTTACAATTTTTGTGTTCACAAAAGAAACTTCTAAAAGGATTTTGGATAGATGTCTACAGTAATTACTTAAAAGTAAATTTTTGTTTATTTTAAATTAAATTATATAGAGAACATACATATAAAAAGTTAAACATATAATGTATTTTACAAAATAATTTTACATTCTTATGAGAAAAAAAAGTTCGAAAAGCATTCACTACAGAAATGGAAAAATATCTTAATTTACTACAGGTTCATTAATGTCTATACTTGATGAATCAAATACCACTTTCAAACATTACAAATGAAAATTACCATATGTAAAAAATTATGCAACATTTTGAAAGTATATTCGCAGTACCATTTTAGTACAAAGATATAATTTATTGGGAATTAAATTCTGAATGTGGTAAAAAATAAAGGCATTTAAATTTTTAATTAAAATGTGTGTATTGTAGAATATATATTTGTGTGCATGTATTGAATATAAAAGTCCTGTTCTCTTGTGCATGGTCAAAATGGTTTATTATGTGGTACGTGTGAGGATTTCTTAGCACATTTGTTTTTCAAAATTCGACTGGTATAAATTTGTCACACAGATGTATAATTTTTTTTGCTATGGATAACAAATATACATTTATTGGTATTTGCACAAGGGTTATCAAAATGTAAAATTCAATAATTTTGATGATAAATTTCATATAAAGACTATACACATGTTACTGAAACCAAGGCCGATCCTAGCAGGTGTGTAGCGCGTGCACAGCACGCGGGCGGCCAAGCCAAGGGGCGGCCGCAGGCCGTATATGGTTCTATCAATCAAACAACATTTTTTACTAATTTTTCAAAATAAAACTTATAATAAATTGAATAAATATGCTAAATTTTGAATAGTTATTGAAAAATCAAGTCCCGTTTTTCCGATAATACCCCGTAAAGTTTAATAAAAATAGAATGGTTGTACATAGTGTGTTGGCCGATTGTCCATAAATGTCTACTCTTTTAAACATCCTTCATCTGATAGCAAAATTCGTGTTGGATCCTACAATACCGCATTATAAAAGGTTTTGTTTAATAGTGGCACTGGCAGCCCACAGTGGATCGAAGCTTAATAAAGGCGTCTCAAAAGGGAAAAGTTGCTTTACGAAAATATCTAATAATGTTTAAATTCAATATGAATTTGAGGAATATAAAGGTTTTAATTTAATAATAACCTTACAATTAAGAAAAACAAAATCGGGGAAAGAAGCAATTTTTGCCTAAGGTCTTACAACACTTATAAACAATGCTCGTTTTCCTTTTTAGTCAGTTATATCTCTATCAAAAGGTAGTTTCTTGTAGTTTTTATTTGGTATTAAGTTATAAAAGAAAAAAATCTTGCAGCTTCTCTTTGGACTTTCGAGTAAATGATTCTTATTACAAAGCCTGTTTGAAAAACACTTCAATATTCATATAGTGTTATTAATGTTAGCGAAGTTATGAATTTAATTTTATGTTGTAGAAACTTAATGATACTTTAGTACTATGTTAAAAAATGCTAGTTTTATGCTTTTTTTTTAGTTGTAATTGTAACCAGATGCCATACAATCAGTGTCGATGTCGATTTAAACTGATTTCGGGCCCTGGGCGCAGAAGATCTACGGGGTCCCTTCGCACTGGCCAGAAAACCTGGTTAAGCCTAGTTTATCCGGATCCCTAGACGTCTAATGAATAATCCGGCACTGCATGTAATCAAACAGGCGAATCAAGCGATTCACAACATAGCATTAAAAACAGAAATAAAAGAAAACAAATTAAAAGCGAATCCTGACCTACATATATCTTCCCGCTTACTTGTATACTCCTAGTTGGAGAGTCATTTTATATGATCATATCCATAGCTCCTTACCGTGTTTACTATTGTTACTTACATGTTAGCAGCAGGGGCGGCATTTGGACCAAATTTGTAAAATACTTTTTTTTTGTTACGAAAAAATTGGTGTGAAAATATTTTTTGAAATATTATTATTTATACTTTGGAAACTTGGTACCTTATTTAAATATCTGGAATTTTATTTAGATTGAATTGAAATGTGCTGACTACTGCTAGTAAAATTTGTAACGACTGTATCTTTTTCCAAAAAATAAAAAATTCACAGCGTCGGGATTTGTTGTAGCAAGTATATGGGCTCCGACCTCGAGATACAGGTACAAATGATTATCTTTTGTAAATGGAATTACTACGTTAGGGTGACAAATGTGCACAAAACAATATTTTGTTTAGAGCAGCGTTCGGCAAATTGCAGTTCTTCAAAGTTCTGCTTTTATGTAGAATTAAAAATTATTGTTTGTGTTAAAAAGTTACACTGTTCACTATTTTCTAATTTATAAATATCTCTATGTAAAAAAAAATACTTGCATTTACATACCCACTTAAATATTTGACTGGCTTTCTGATAGAATTTATTTTTAAATATGCATTTGATTTATTTATTTTTTGTATCTACTCGTAGCAATGCGAATCTGGTATTTCATTTTATATATCTTATTTTATTACTCTGTACTGTGTAGATTTAAAGTCAGTCTTCTTTTCTTATGTGTTGAACCTTGAAGGGTCCAAGGCTGGTGTGTACTTTAAATCATGAAATTTGATATGTTTTTTCTAATTTTCTTCTGTAATTTTCTCCCCGTCCCTAGTGGGTCACAAAAGAAATTCTTTTCACCCACAGTATGTCCGGTGTCAGCTAACTTAAAGGGAACAGAGACAATAAGAATTTTTAGAAGATAGCCAGCCACAAGAGATTTAGTCTTGAATGTAGTTATTTGAAATTAAAATAAACGCCTAATCAATTGACTCATTTTCGAAAAAATGGCCTGCTGAAACTGGCACAATTCATTTTTTATATTTAGCTTGTTTGAAATAGCAACAGGTAATTATGTTTTTAATTTCGAATTAATTTGTACTTTTTAGGACTTAAAAGCATATTCAAATTCCTCCTGTAAGGTACACCTCCGAATAAGACGCAACCGGTCTCGTTGAATACGGATCTTGGGACATTCTATTAAAAAATTGCAACATTGTCTGTTCCATGCTTTGATTTAGAGACAAACATAATTTGTACGAGCGTAAACGCATCGCATTATAAAGCGATTGCAACTCGCGGGGGCACGTTATCTTTGGGTTTGCATAAGAAATAAAAATGCTAGCTTAGGTAGACACAATGCACAGGCTTTCAAAAAGGTCCGTACAGCGAAATATTTTCAATAAATTTCTCGTAAGTACAAGATTTATTGCTCATTTCAAACATTTATACAGTAATTAAACTCTTTCTATTAAGAATTTTCATTTTTCACGAACTTCAAATTTGAAAAACACCTGTGACTAAGGTATTTATTTTTTATGTGTAACATCTTTCCTCTCGATTGCTGGAGATTTGTGGGAGTGATTTCGTGAAAAGGGACGGAAATGCGTATCAGGAAGTTGGGGAAGCGCGCGCTATTCAGTGAAGTTCTGTTTTTTCTCCTTCATTCGGGAGGGGCTCCGAATGAAGGAGAAAGACCCCCTGCGGTCTAGGCTGTGGGATCTTTGTTTTTGTTTTCTCACTTTAAGATCAGAGAAGAAGCTAAGTCCTTTAGGCAGAGACGCAGTTAGACAATGACGAACGAGTTTCGATACCTGACTTCGATTGCTGCGTACAATTTAAACGACCGGGCCACAGAGCAGCTGGTGTTGCGATCTATCGTACACAGAACAACTCACATGTTGTGGCTCGGCATATGGATACTATAAGAGGTGTGACCCAATGTAATAAAGGGACACGCGGGGAATGGGTTTTAAATAAGTCCACTATTTAATTAAACACATTTATTGGACAAAACAAACATTAATATACATAACTAGAGGACTGATTACAATTAAAGGGATCGGAACGCATGCTCATACGTCCGTACAGTTTCGAAGCTAGGCCATCACCGGAGATAGTTCAAGCCGCTAGAGGACGTGAGTCTTTCTGCAGTTTATATGTGAGGAGGGGTGTTACAATCTGGATCCGACGACGTCCCGGCGAGGAGACAGAATCAGAATGAGCTGTTGTACTAGAAGGCTCTTGTTGAGGGATGGATGTTTTTGCTGAGAATGGCTGTTGAAGCAGTTGACGGACTTGGAATATGTTTATTTTGTGTACGCAATGTGGACGCACTTTTTGTGGTCGGTGCTTCTTCTAAGTCCATGGTGGTCTATACATTTTTCCTATGACAGGAATTTTTGATTGTCAGGTCGGCACTTCTTCCGAGACCAGGGTGGTCTATAGACTTTTCCTATGACAGGAAATTTTTATTGCCGGGGTGGCATTTCATACGAGACCAGGGTGGTCTATATACTTTTCCTATGACAGGAAATTTTTATTGCCGGGACGGCACTTCATACGAGACCAGGGTGGTCTATTTACTTTTCCTATGACAGGAAATTTTTGACTGCCAGGACGGCACTTCTTTTATATGACCAGGGCGGTCAATACACTTTTCTTATCACAGGAATTTTCGATTGCCAGGGCGGCACTTCTTTCATGATCAGGGTGGTCTATAAATGGTGGGGGCCCTCCCCCTGGTTGAAAACATATTGCAAACATTTTCCGCAAGAATTAATTACGAATAATTACTTAATTACCGAGCTACTCATAGCTTTTTTGAATGATGAACTCAAGCTCGAAATGAACACAAATCGAAATGTTTCGACAACTAACAGTGGTACTGTTATTGACGCTATTTTTCACAACGGTTTTTAAATACTTTGAAAACACAAGTATATGTGTCATACTTTAGTTATCATAAATTATCATTACCGCTCTTCCCCAAACTGAACAAGAATAATTATTTTTGATAAAAAAATTGCATTACTCCTTGTGTTAATTAAATAAAATTTTCATTAAAGATATAATTATTCCATAGAAAATTATTTCCAATCATACTCGATTAATTTTTTTTCAGGATTTAAGTTGCTATTGCTAATTTACCACAATAACATGCCAGATGTTACACATCGTATGCGACTACTGTAAGGCTCGTTTCTTTTTTATTTGCATATCATTTATTTAAAGACTAACACGACTTGAATTTCTAATTAAACTAATTTCTTTAGTATTAAATGACAAAATACCCTGTGTCTGGTCTGATGGATTTGAATTTCTGGCTCTAGGACATATTGTGTGTCAAACACAAAGTTTCTTATTAAAAGATATATACTATATATTTTTACCCTATTAAGGTAAAGTATTAAGGAATATTTTATTGTATTTGCCTTCATGAAAAAGGGGACTATAAAAAAATATATTTAGTTTTAAAAAAATCTCTTTCATTAATATATATATATATATATATATATATATATTATATATATATATGTAATAAATAAATTCCCGTAGTGATAACGATTTCAACTGAAAGGACAACTGAGTTAAAAGAAAACTAGCTAATTTTTTAAAGTCAATGAAATTATTTGGTATATGCGTATCCATAGCTATAGTTAAGAGTACATGGTTTTTCAAATTTCCTCTTTAGATTAAATCGAAACAATATTAGTTGACGCAAATTTTTTTTTCATAAGACAGCTTCCACTTCCAGAACGAAACATGCACATCCTTCATTACTGTTCCCAATATTAAAAAAAATGCGGTTTATTTGTCTTGTTTATTGTAAATTTTCATTTTTTTTCTGATTACAATTATGAATCATTTTTGAGCCACCATGTTAAGTCAAAATAACACGTGTTTTTAGATGGGATTTTTTCTCCTCTTTTTTATGCATCAAGAGAAATTTAGTAATGTTATGTCGCAATTATAAATACATTCTTATAAGTAATTGTGTTATTGATGATCGAAGTATCGAAAAGGCATTTCTTAAAAATGCTTTAGGAATATTTAAAGTTTATGAATTAGGTCAATAATAGGTTAGTTCTTTCAATGTTTACTTTCTTTTTCAATTTAAAGAGAGATAAATTTAGTAGAATTATTATCAATTTATTTTCAAATAAGATTGCACACATGTGTTAATATTTAAATGTTATCGAAAATATCCCGAAAGGACATTTTTGCAGGAAGCTAAACAACAGAATTTTATTGGAATGAGAAGTATAATGTATTTTTTTATTATTATAATAATCATGAAAATACTCCGAAACACGTAAACTGTATAAGATAGTGGTGCGAATTAAAGACAAAGTTAGAAAAAAATTGTACTCTGACGCGGAACAAAATGCATACGATTAAGAGAAAAAAAGCGATGGCGCGCCATCATTGAAAGATTGATTGCAGAAGTACAATTTTTAGCCTGTCAAAATTTAGCACTTAAAGGAACTAGTATGAAAATTTAAAATATAACAATAATTTTTTACAGACAGTTTAGATATTGGCCGAATTTGATCCAGTTATTTCAGTACACATTAATAATGCCAGTAAATGCAAAAATAACAAAACACGTATTCCACACTACTTAGGGCAGCATTTTCAAAATGCAAATATT
>BMAO01012586.1:0-97954 GCA_019973975.1 Trichonephila clavata | reverse complement strand
AAAAATTGAAGTGTCTGTTTGTAATTTCAAATTAGCAGCTTTTTACTTAATGCACTAAAAGTATATACGGTACTCATAACAAAAAACCAATTTTTAAAATTTTTGTCTGTCTGTCTGTCTGTCTGTCTATCTGTCTGTCTGTCTGTCTGTTTGTTCCGGCTAATCTCAGAAACGGCTGGTGCGATTTTAAAATTCTTTCACTAATGGAAAGCTACATTAACGGGGAGTAACATAGGCTATATTTTATTCCCGTATTCTTACGGGAACGGAAACTATACGGGTGAACGTGAAACTGAATGCCAAGATGAACGCCAAATTGAACGCCAAGCTGAGCTAATGAAGTTGTTGTTTTGGTTACTGGCGACCGATGCTGTTCATGAGACATAATAGTGTTACGCGCACATGATAATACGCTGACACGTGCCATAATTTTTTTTTTATGAAAGGAGATCTCACTGTTCAGTTAAGTAGAGCATCGGCTGTTTCGGATGCACTTTAAAATAATAATCAAGGCTTCATAAGCAAAAAGCAATGCAAGAAACAAAAAATTGATAAGTTTTACGGTTAGTTTTAATCCTTTCTTTTTTTTTATTTACATTTTTAGTCACATTTAAACAATAGTTATTATAATCCCAATCTATATCTATACAAATAAATAAATTGAAGTGCCTGTTTGTAATTTCAAATTAGCAGCAATTGTTGCGGGGGCGGGGTTTAAGGGGCGTCAGAAATTCGATTTTTAAGTTATTAGACGTACAGTCTTGAAACTTAGTAATTGTAGATTCCTCTCATAGGGTAGAGATACGCTACAAAATGGGTTTCGTGAAAATTGCCTCAGTGGCGTTGCGGGACTTAAGGGGCGTTATAGATAATTATTTCCATTTTTAAACTATTAGACGCATAGTCTTTATATTTGATAAGTAGATTTCTTTTATAGAGTAGAGATTAGCTATAAGAAGGTTTTGTGAAAACGGACCTCTAAATGGCGTTGCGGGGGATTTAGTGGCGTACTAGATAAATATATTCGTTTTTAAACTACTTCACCTCCCTGCTTGAAAATTGGTAGGAATGTTTCTTTCATGGAGTAAATATCCGCTACAAAACAGGTTTGGGAAAAATTGACCCTCAAGGGGTGTTAAGGGGTGTTAAGGGCAGATATAAATAATTATTTCCATTTTTAAACTATTAGACGCACAGTTTGAAATTTGGTAAGCAGATTCCTCTCATAGGATAGAGATACACTAAAAAATGTGTTTTGTGAAAATCGACCCCTAGGCCGCGTTGCGGGGGTTCAAGGGGCATTATTGATAAATTTTTTTTGCATTTTTAATTTATTGGACGCACAGTCTTCAAATTTTGCTAAGCAGATTTCTTTCATAGTGTGCAATTCCCCTACAAAATTGGTTTTGTGAAAACAGGCCCAGAAGTGGCGTTGCGGGGGCTCAAGTGGCGTTATAGATAATTATCCCCATTTTTAAACTATTAGACATACAGTCTTGAAATTTGATAAGCAGATTCCTTTCGTAAAGTAGAGAACCGCTACAAAATGGGTTTCGCGAATATCAACTACTAAGTTTAATTTCGGGAGATTAAGAGACGTAATTGATAAATATTCCATTTTAAACTATTTGATCATCCTGCTTGAAAATTGGTAGGCATGTTCCTTTCATGGAATAGAGTTCCTCTAACAAAGAGTAAACCGAAAATTGACCCCCAAGGAGGGTTGCGAGGGGTCAAGAGGAGTTACAGAAAAAAATTCCTGTTTTTAATTGTTAGACCCATATACTTGAAATTTATTAAGCATGTTTCTTTTGTTGAATAGGGATCCACTAAGAATGTATTTTAAGCAAATCAAGTTCTGGGGGGTGCAGGGGGTTACTGGGACGTATTGACAAAAAAATTACTTTTTTCGAGCTACAAGGACTATGATAATGAAATTTGGTTTGCATTTTTCTTTTGTTGAGTTGAAATCCGCTAAGAGCGGTTATTTTGGAAAACGGCTCTCAACGGGATTACTGAGATATTGATAGTAAAACTTTTGTTTTTTCTTTCTGTTAGATTTAGACTTGAAATTTGGCTTGCATGTTCAATTTACGGAGTAGAGATCCACCGAAAATTGGTTTTGCGGGAATCCACTTGGTTTTTGGGTTACGAAAGAGCAAACATCATTCTATGCTTCAATTTTAGAGATTTTTAGAAAACACAAATTAGATGAGTTCTGCCCCTTTTTTTTATCAACAGGTGACAGTTACAGGTATAAGTATATTTTTCAATACAATCGAATTCTTAATGCAGGACTTAGATATCAATAATTTATACATATATATAAGCAGTAAAAATTTATAAAACATCATGAAATTCCCAGCGAAGCGGGCGGGTAACAGCTAGTTTATCAAATATAATTGACTAGGAGAAAAAGGAAAGAGAGCGCGGAGTTGTAAAATTCCGTAAGATGCTTGGGATCCTCAGGGAGAATTGAGGGGATTTAGATCCTTAAAATCTTTGCAGGCCATGGTATAGTGAAAAGAAAAGTGAGGCTCTTGCTAAAAAAAGCCATCTTTTTCTACAAAATAGTAATAAAAATAACATCTTATAATATTAACGAAATTTTGTGTTTTAGTCTTAAGCTTTTGATTTACTGTGCATAAGGGGAAAATTTTTTAAAGCTGAGGAAGGGAGTCTGTGTTTATATAAATATACGGAAAAACGGTTCCTTTTGAAAATAACTTTCCTTCTAAAAGGAGAAAAAAATCGCATAAATCCTTCAAAAGTTATGTCTCGGAATAGTTCATAAAATTCACATTCATTCGTTGCAGGGACGTCTTAATACTCTTTGAGGCCCTGGGCTCAGAGAAATCTTAAGATTTTTTTGAGACCCTGGATCCCTAGGCGAAAGTAGGCTGTACCCGAGATATTTGAATGTAGACCGTGAATGCATTGTCAAATACTCGTTCAAACGATAATTTGAAACGTGCACGACTCACTAGGCACAAACCGGCTCTACCGATGGTCGCATTTTGACTAAATGGTTGAATGATAGTTTATGGTATTAGGCCTAGACATGGCCAAGGATCATCACATAATAATACAGTTTTGCCAATTGACATGCAGTTTGAAATTCCCTGAGTTTCGGACAATATGCACGGAAATAATATTTGATCATTAAAATTATCCGGATCATGATTTTATTAAGAAAGAGTCAAGAACGAAACGAGGCCCTGGCCAAGCAGAGTTTTCCCTCCAGAGCATGTAACATAGATCGAGATCCCGTGTGTCGAATTTCCCTTCCAGCTCATTTTTCAAACAAAACAAAAACTGCTCACAAAGTATGACTAGCACAAATACCAGACAAATGGGAAAAAAAGTGCTTAGATAATGTTAGCAGAAATAACCCTACTAGCGTTTTACTTTACGGTGAGGGTCTTCAACCTGTGGACCACGAATGACCCGCTGAAGGTATTTTAGTGGCCCTTCATTTGAATCTGAGGTAATTTTAGTGTCTGCTTTTGTCGTAAAAAACGCCATTTTTTCTGTTATTCTTGATAGTTAAAATACATTTTATTTATATTCATTTGAGATATAATTTTCTTAAAGTGACGAATTTTTCAAAAATTTCATTGTACCTTAAATAATTTTAAATGTAAAAAAATCTGACTGTGTATAAAATCTCAGATGTTTTCAGAAGAAAGGTTGACTTTTTTAAAAATCTTTAACTTGCATTTAATGTTTTTGAAACCAATACATATATACAAATCTGTAACTCCATCTCTTCCCCGAGAATCAGTTGTAGTCTTGTAAAACAACCTGCCTTTCTTATTTAAATTTCATGACTACATTATATTTTTGACAGTTGTGTGGCCGGCGGATCATTGGGGATTTATTGATATGGCCCTTGAGCATTTAAGGTTGAATACCCCTACTTTACAGCCATTTGATTAGAAAATATTCCACAGCTTTATAGAAACATGTTTGAAAATTACAGGAATTTTTCTCAATTCAGGCTTACACACGGATAACTTAATGGTATATGGTAAACTGAGTTTTTAAGAAAATTAAAATCAAGCAGACGTCTTAAGGCATGGGCCAAGGAGGGCCTCGTCTCGTTCTCGACTCAGCCTTAATAAGATCATTAAATTCGAATAATTTCAACGGTCAAACGTTTCTTTCGGGTTATACTCTCCGAAAAAATGGAAATTTCGGACGATATGTCAACTGGCTACATGTGAAAACCGTCGTTCATGCATCATTATATTTTTGTATATTTGACAACATTTGGGTCCACATTTGCGTAGGAGTCCAGGGCAGGAGCGTAGCAACCATCATATCAGCCGTATTTATGATATGGGGCCCTAACAAGTGTAAGCAAAAATTCGTAAAATATTAAAGGGCCCTTAACAAAAATTCCAAGGAAGTTTTGATATAGGGCCCTCTTAGAACTAGCTACGCCAGTGGCCCAGGGCCTCAAGACGTCTCTGATCGCAAGTAAAATAAAGTCATGATTTCACTTAAGTCGCGTCATGCCTGTCGTTACTTGGATCATTAAGGTTGGCTTGGCGTGCTCGTTCAGTATCAACCTTCCGATCAAGAATTTTTCTGATTATCGGTGTATTATTTTTAGCGTAAATTACACAATTTGAAATTAATATAAATGTACGAAAATCGAATTTTTTTTCTCTTTCGAATTTTTCATGCCAGAAAACCTTTGAATATAAAATTTCATGCAAGTTTTTTCTCGTTGTTCCCTTTTTGAGGACTGAAAATTGTGAAATTTTCAGGGACCATATACTAGCTGAATAATAAATCCACCTATTTCTGGTAATAAAAGGGGGGGGGGATGTTGTTTAAACGAAGTGATGTAGTACGAAACGACCCGATTTGAATTATTCACTCGATGAATTGTTGGTTAATGCCGGTCTAAAGCAGGGGTCGGCAACCTATTTCACTTGGTAGAATTTTCAGTGGGACTCAACAAATTTTTCAATTTTTGAGGGGAATGAAGTAGAATATTTTGTATAATGGAGCTTATTGAACTAATAACTTCACAATAATGGAAAGGAAAGTTAAAAGAATTACGAAAAAATCTGATATTTAACTGACGATAAATCGACAAGCTTCTCGATTAGGGTTCTACATATCTATTATTGCTAATGCCACCTGTTTGACGGCATCAGATAGAGGCCTAGGAAATTCATCGCGGCAAAGGGCTAGAAGCACGCCTATTGTTATCCGTAGTCTTAAGTACCATATAAGTGAGAGTACGATTTTGGCTCGGTTACAACCTGGAAATGGCCAGGAGCCTCCCACCAACTTCACGAGAGGTGGGAGAGTCCCCTCACGTAACTTTGCGGCTATTTAGAGTACCTCCATGCCGCAAAAGCACTACATTTACAAACACCCACGCCTTTTCCGGGATTCAAATCCAGGCCCTACGACACAGCAGTCAGTGTCACTAACCGCGCAATACCGGATGGGCAATCTCTATTTATCTATGAGAGCGAACGTTTTCTCATATGAAAAGTATTTCAAGTTTACAAAGAAGTAGTTAAACAAATTCTTTGAGGACTCAACTGAATATTCAAAATTGCGTGAAATATAAAGTCACAAATTATACCCCTGATATTGCAATATAAAATAGAGAGGTGCAGGGACAAAATGTTCGTAGTAAAATATTTACCATAAAATCCGGTGTATAACAAACCCCTATACTTTCCAGGTGCTATTTTAAATTTTTAAGATATATACGCCATATAACGCACACCCCTTTTTTCAAAGAAACTTGAAATGTAAGTGCATAATGTTCTTATGTTTTGAAGTAATTTATTCCAGGTATTATTCCAAGCTTTAAGGGAAGAAAAATACTTTTTTTTAAAACTATACTTCTCGTTAACTGTTTTAAAACAGTATTTCGATCTATGTAAAAGTAATGTTTCTATGTTTTTTATATTTATTTTTAAAGCTATCATTTTTTTATACCTGGCGTATAACGCGCCCTCGTAAACATTGATTTTATTTTTTGAGTTTAAAGTGCGCGTTATACGCCGGATTTTACGGTAACTATATTGAAGAAATACCTATGTTTCTTGTGTGCGTGTGTTGTTTATTTCGGCTAAAGTGTAGCATAGGCTCCCTATGCTACACTTTAGCCGAAATAAAGCCCTTGGATTTGGCGGTTTATCGATGCCAAAATCAATTCGGCTCCATTACTTCGATGTCGCTTCTTTACGCCAAAATTGATTCTGAACCCCAAAAAATTGACTTCGCCAAGGGCCTCCTATTCTACACTAACCGTTTCTTATATTAATTGTTTAAAAGATACATAATACAAAATGTATACACAATTAAAAATTTTTTTTACGTTGAAAGAATACTTGTACTTTGTTTATTTTTAAGTTAATAAATATCTTCAAATGATGCATAATTAATATTTACAAGTATAATAAAACTCCAAATCTATATGCTTGACCTTTATCCCCTAACTCCTCATGCATTGCCCCGGAAATCGAATTGTTTCAAATATTTTCCAGTGTGCGGCAACCTGAATCATTTTGGCACACCGCTGCTACATGGTTGCCGATTCCTGGTTTAAAGCAATACGAGGGATATTGGCGATGAACCTTATGATTTTGAATTACAGCCACGTTGGACTTGAGAACATTTCAATTGGCCCCCATCTTCAAACTTCCCCACGAGGACTTTGAGCCTCGAAAGATGGCGACACCTACACTCACCAAAAACAGCCCCAGTTACTAAATAACGACCGCGATCACATCGCTATAGCAGCCACTTACCTCAGTCTGCAAAAATCGGGTTCTTGTAATGGAATTTTTTTAGAAAAATAATACACTGAAGCCAAAGCTTAGTTCTTTTTGAACCATTCTCCAGTAATGAATATTGCTCAGTTATTAATGGTGCCCCAACTTCTTTTTACTATTGTGCTTGAGATACGGTAACTTTATTGCAAGGTTAAAAATCAAAGCATGTCAAGGAACAGAAACAAATCCAGTTCTAGAATTCAACAATATATTTATTATATTACAAACATAAACATAAATTAAAATTTATGTACAGATTTTAAAAATGGGAAAACAAAACTTATAATACACGACCTACAGACAGAACTGAGATTCACACGTTGGCGTGGCTAGTCCTCCTGCGCATAGCGGCGCGCAGCCCATAGCCCAGATGGTGACGCGAACTGACCAAGCTGGACGCAAGAGCCATGCGCACCACTGAGTGTGCCCCGCCAGGAAATTGGACGAGGATGGTAGCAACTGCCCCAAATCCATCTGCCAGGGGTTCCAGTGCTAAGGCGCGAACACTCACCTTATCCTCGGCCTGGCGAGGCGAATCTCGTCCTTTGAGGTGTTGCTTCAGCTTGCCTTTGCGACAGTGACCACTGGGCGAGGAGCAAGGGAAATAGTCCACGTCGTCTGGTTCCTCATCGATGACCACTGTGATGTGACCGAAAGGACGGCTGGCCATGTGCTTCATTTCGGCCGCGTGCAGGCGACGTGCTCTTCGCAAGTCGAAGGCTTGCTTCACCTTCCAGGCGACCACGCACACCGCCAGGAAGAGGAAGAAGCACGAGAAGAAGACGGAGAAGAACACGAACAGGTCTATCCGAGTCTGATCTTGGCGGAAGAACAGGCTTCCGTAGGTCTCTTCCTCGGCACCCCGCAGGATCATGTAGAACCTGGTGGTGCGCAAATCATGCACTTCTTGTGGGATCGTTACGATGAGTCTGTTCTCTAAATTTCGCACCAACAAGAAATCCTCACACTTTTTTACATCGATATAGGTGGTGAGGCCCTGGGCGTCACCGATTTTTGGGCGCAGACTGTGCAGGGGCACTGGCTCGTCGGTGTCGTTACTCTGACGCTTTTTGCGACGCATGGAGGCGGAGAAATCAGGGGCGGCGGATTCATAGTGACTCAGGTCAATGCCGTACTTCTCGTCCACATAGATGCGGTGCAAGCCCGTAGCCCGTTCTACGTCCACGATGAAGGCATCTTCTTTGGCAGAGAGGAAGAAATCTATGCCACCCTGGGTGATGTCCACTACGATCCGGATGTCCACGTTCATGTAGCGAGGTTGGACGGCGAAGAACACAGTCTGGCCTCTGAGCAAGGGGATGGGCGTTCTATTGCATTCGCCTACAGAAATAAATGACAAAATCGTTAGTCTATGAGAAACAACAACTGCCACACACTCGTTTTTATGCGAAGCAACATGAGGGCTATGGATGACAGACCACGTAATTTTAAGTCTTGGTCAAGTGACGAGGACGACACCTGAGCAGGCACTCCTTCTCCAAACATCTACTACACCATGCTAACGGGAGGACTTGGAGCTAAATAGTTTTAATGTGCATTAGCCACTACATGGGGGGGGGGGCTCTAGTGGCACCAGGAATCGAACCCACAATACATGTGCCACGAGTTAATGACCTTGCTGGGGAAACAAAGGTGAAAATCTATCTTCAGTAAGGGAATACGAAGTTATGCTTCCAGATTAAATCACGAAATACTGATGGAATTTTACATCACATAATAGCAATACCAATGAATTCTTTGATATATGTATCATTTAAAAAGACATTTCTTTAAAGCGATTGCAAATGAAAATATATTTTTGATTCCACAATAGTAATGAAATACAGACTGTTCAATGAAAACCAGATAAGTATCTACAATTCGACAGTGGTTTAAGCATTTGTACAGCAAATTACTGTAATTTAAATATGAATGATTAAAAAAATCAGATTGCAGTTAAACCATTTTAATAAAATGTTCATTGTTTAGTGCTTAATGGATATGTTAATAAAAGACAAGTAATGCATTATTCATCCTACTTTTGTTGCATAATAAAAAGGAACATGAAGATACACACAATCTTTTGTTTCATATTACCCGAGTTAAATAATTTGTATACCCTTTACAGAAATATTTATTGAAATGAATATGCCTTAAAAAATTCATAATGCTAAAAAGATATTAGGTAAGATCTTACCTTGAGTGGTGGGATCAAAACAGTATTCCTTGTCCAGGTACATGTGGCGATAACACTGATGGCCATTGGAAGGCGATCCAAGGAAATATTCTGCACATTTGGAACACTAAAAATAAAATGCTAAATGTCTTCACTTGAAGTATGAACATTGCTTCAAACTCATTTTATTAATGTTCATAATTTTCTAATTTAACTTATAAGTTCTGATTAAGTTCATAGAGTAAAAATAACCTAGGAACTCTGTAACTTACCACTGTACATCTAGGTCATTAAATTCTCGTCATTATATAAAAATGAATTACAAAGAAAAATTGTTTTATAAAAAATAATAATAAATTACTTTTTACAAGGAGTACAGAAACAAAATTTTCTGTTAGTCTCATTTTCAAAAATTTTGTGAACATTGAAGAGGGAGGAGGAGTACACACAGAGAAAAAAATTTAAAAATGGGTGACAAATCCCCCCTTTCCTTCTGCTATCAGGACAAAAGATAGAATTAGGCCATAAAATATATAAATTATAATATATATATATATATAATTATTAATAAATAATATTTATAAAAATATATTATACTAAATACTCAATTATATTTTATGTAAAAATTAGTTACAAATATTTTTTTATACGAGAAGTACAATATATTATAAATAAAAAATATATATATACGATATCATAATACTAAATAAAATATATATCTTATATTATTAATTTAATTATTTTATAATGATATAAAATATTTAATGTCTTTTTTTAAATAAGTTTATTTAATTGTTAAAATAATTTAAAAAAAAAAAAAAAACGATTGCATGAATTGAACCCAGGTCTGTTTGTATGGTAAACAGTTACTTTACTAAACACACTGCTGCACCATTGGAAGAAATTTAAACTTAGTTATATAAAAGCTAAGCATGAATTTCAAAGGCTATTTTCTCTGAACTGACTGCCCATTTGGCAGAATTACATTGAGGGTTGAATGCCCTAAAGGAGTACTATTATTGCATAAAGTCTCGTCCCGAAATGAATTTCCTTAGTCATACCCACGCATTCTTGATCACAATCACAAGGCTACTGAGGTCACTCAAAGTGGGTAACTTTTTTTATATTAAAGAGATGGATATTTTTCTTCTGAAATTTTCTTTTTTACCACATAAAAATGAGTTATTCATTCTAAATTTTTTTACATTTACTGAAATATTAAAGAGAGACAACATTTATTAATACATAGATCAATTTTCTTGGAGGCCAAAGCAAAAAGTTTTGGAGAACTCAAAAGTAAAAATGCTCATACGTTAAATCCTAGCTGCTGTATAGAGTCTCTGATTTACTAAAGAGATACATAAACTTTCCATGGTTTACTGGAGGACTGCTACAACACAACATAAAATTATCTAATATATTTTATTTTCTTTATATTAAAAAAAACATACCAATAGATTAACAATGTCACTTATTGAATTAAATTATTTTATTAAACTAATATAATGCCCATTTCTCTTTTTTGCAGCAGGCAAGTGTAATGGAGCTAGATAAGTTTTTCTAGAATGTTCTATAGTTGTTACTTTTAACTGCAACTCTATGGTTATTTAATTTATTGTATTGTGTATGGAAAGTCCAAGAGCTTTCGGTAACTGTACATAAGCTAAGGAAATATTAAGTTTGTGAAATAAAGTGTGTAGAGATTAGTGAGAGTTGTTCTCATATGACTTAAATATCCTAATTGTCTATATTAATCACACACACTCACTCACGCACACACACGATTTATTAATACATATGACTGAAAATGTTTGTTTATCCAAGAAGAGATGGTATTTCCTCATACAGCAAAGCTTTACGATTGATATTCATAAATAAATTATCATAATTAAATTTATTTTGCAAGTTGATGAGTTTACAAAATTTTAAGTACACTTATGGGGGAAAATAAAAAAAAAACTATAATGAATTATGACTGAATTATTCTTGAAGGATATCAAATTGACAGTCTCTTCAATGAATATAATTTTGAATAAAATAAAACAGGCTTTGCAATTAAAAAAATGTAACTCCCAAGCTTTCAATGGATTTTAAATAAATTTAAGTAATTAAGTAGAATGATACACCCTTAGAAAGCAAAAAAGGAGAGCTACCTGGCAGTTAGGTACTCTGGTATTTTGGTTGATTGTTTTTTAACATTGCAATTCAAAGAAACAAAAAGGCCATAGGTGATGAACCTCCTAATTTTAAATTATGGTCAATTGATGAGGATGAACTTAAACACTCCCCAAGCTCTCACACCAGAATAAAAACTTTAGTTTCAACATATTTAACACACAAAAACTTCTTTGTATAGTACTGTAGATGCACCAAAGCCCAGTGGTATAATTTAGAAGCCTATCACGCTTCCAAATCACAGGTCTGAGGTTCAAACATGGGCTAGGTAATGTTGACTCAGCCTTTCATCCATTCAGCTGGTCAATAAATGAGCACCAAGTTTGCTTGGGAACTAAACACTGGTGGTTTTGCATCAGGCACACCACCTGATCAGAACATCTGTTCATGCACCTCAGTGCCCAAGGTCACGAAAACAGAGATGGGCACAATAGGCCTTGGCTCTAATGGGCTGTTCCACCACTCAGTTCAGTAGTGGCACCAGGAATGAAGCCCCCAACTTGATTCAATGCCGACCACAAGTTCACGGCCATGATCACTCCACTACAATGACCCCAATACATCTCGAGTATAAGTATTAAGAATACTAATTTTACGCAAAGTTTGTTTCAAATTTTATCTAAGCCAACCAAAGGGGGAAAACTTACAAGAATACATTTTAATAAAAATGTCCTTTTATAGAATATCATGCTTTGTGGTAAAATGAACAATGAAATGCAGGTATGCATTTAAAATAAATGCAATACTGAATATTAGAAATGCTATCATAGAAGGGAATTTGAATTTCTCAAATATTTAAGCACCATATTTTAAACTCTTGGTTGCATCCCCCAATGTTCTTACCTGCAGTTGCCAACAAGGTGTCATGTGCAGCATGTTCTTGGTGTTTTTCTGGGCACACTGGCGGTCATTTTCTGTGTTGTTCTGACAGTTGCAGTTTTCTCCATTCAACGGATTGCATGAGTCCCCATGGCCATTGCATTCACAACTACAAAAATAATTATCCATTATATATTTTTTGAAGTATCTACATATTTGTATCAGTCTTGCCAAAAAATAATTTGAAAACAGAGGTAAAAGTATGCATAAAAGCTTTAACATATCTTATAATAACATATTAGCATAAATTTTGCTTGCATTTTAAGATTTTTTAAAAAGAATTGTTGGAATTATACAAATTTAGAACTTTAGATAGGAATCATGCTAACATGTGGTACTCTAAATTAATTAATGCCATAAAAAGATTTTGTAAGCACAATATATTTCAGTAATGCAAGGTGAAACATTTTAAAAATCAATACTGGCACATTTATTTCTCTTACCATATCAAGTAGTATAAATGGCAAATTCACAACTACTATATAAATGTTTACCTCTTTTTAAGACATTTTAAAATTCTCCTGTCCTGTTCAGATAATGATTTTAATGAAAAAGTTATCAATAAAAGTCTTTCTTCAGTCTAACCAAAACTTCAAAAGTAATATTATTTTAAAGCTAAATTTTTCATTTGCAGGAGTCATACCGCATATTCTATAACAAATCACACAAAACATTTTATGGATATTTATTAACAAAAACATTTAATTTTAGAAAATTGAGCCTTAGATGGCTTTTTAAAGTAATTTTTTAACTTTATTTCGATACCTGGCAAATTTAAATCTCTTGAGATTAGGAATCTTATTTGAAGTTCAGTAGCTATAACAGTATTTAAGAGGGTAATTAAACTTTACATGGGGAGAGAAAAAAAAATAAAAGCTTACGGGCGACAACCATCTTCTAATTTATCTCCAGCCTTGAAGAATCCCCCAATGCATTGATCACACCGTTTTCCTTCTGTATTATTTTTACAGTCAATGCACACAGCCTCTTCCAAGGGACCTTCAACTTGCCGCTCTCGTAATTCATTCACCTGCGGAAGAATGGGTAGGTTATAAATATTATCGAGGCAATTCAACAATAGAAACACTAACCAGCTTCCTCAAAAATCCCCCCCCTCCCATATCATTGAAATGAAAGAAAAAAAGGAACTAATTTAATAAGTAATATTTGTACACAATTTTGAACTTATTTACTCTAACTTACAAAATAATAGCAAAGACTATCAAATATAAAATGAAAGACATTTTATAAAGTGCCTTAGTAAAAAACAGGAATTAATTCAGTCTTGATGAATAAATGATTCTTAAATCTTTTTTTAAGATGACACTCCAATGAATACAACAGTTTTGCTTACCCAGGAATATGAGAATTTTGCTGAATTAATATTTTATATATGTCTTTGACTAGAATTTAATTCCCTCATTTTTAAATATTTAATTATATGGCATGCATGCATTCTAAGTTAAGAGGTTTTAATCTAAATCAGGGGTTTTTAACCTTTTACACTTAAGGGCCACATTAATAAATTACAATGATTTGCGGGTCACATAACTGTAAAAAAATATTGTAGTTAGGATATTTATATAAAAAAAAGGGAGGTTCTTTTTACAAGACTATAGCTGATTCCAAGGGAAGAGATGGCATTTACAGATTTGTGTGCATATAAGTATATATATATTGGTTTCAAAAAAGTTAAATGGAAATCAAATTAAAATACTTTGCAAAGCCGTTAAAGAAAAAAATTTCCCCTTTTTCAGAGAATTTCTGAGATTTTATGCAGAGTCAGATTTTTTACATTTAAAATTACTTAAAATACAGTGATATTTTTGAAAAATTAATCATTTTTAGAATTTTTTTTAGTTTCAAATGGATACCAAACACACCAGCGAAATGTTTTAAAAATTACAAATCAACAGAAAAAATGGCATTTTTTTACAACAAAAAGCGGACACAGCAATTTTTTTAAAATTGCCTCAATTTTAAATGAGGGGTCACTAAAATGTCTTCAGCGGGTCGCGACTTTAAGACCCCTAATCTAAATAAAAAATATTTGAGGCCATCCAATCATTTATTTTTTTTTAATAGTTTTGTGTTGGAAATAAAAATAAGTATTCATCTCATTACACTGAAAAACTACATACAATAGAATTATTTGTAATAAACAATTGTATACTTACATAAGATTGGTTAAAAGCCTGGCCTGAAGTGCTGTTGATGATGTCCAAACCAAAACATAGATCACTGTGAGTGTAGCAGTATTCATTGCAAGAAATACAGCTTCCACCATTAACTGGATTCCCCACAAATAGAGGTTTACATTTCTGACACTGATTTCCCTTTAAAAGTATGATACATAAAAGTCAATAAAATGTCAAAGACACACAAGAAGTTTTCATTTGAGAACTTTTTGAGATGTTAAAAACACATCAAATTAAAAATATCTTGATTTCTGTTATTTCTAAATTACACGAATTATTTGTAGTGATAAGAGAATATTATATTTTAAAGAATAATTTAAAACTTTTCAGAAACAAATAAATCTTGATAAGCAAATCATGAAATTTTTAAAAATTTTGTTTTACATGCACATAAAATATAGTTTTTATACTCTGCAGTAAGGATTGTGAAAAACCAGGGATTCTTTACTTTGAGGGAAAACTTTTCAAAATGTGCCAAGATTGTCCAAATGAGTAGTAAGAAACATTTAAATCAATCTCTAGAGCTATCTATGTTTGATTACATAGGAAGTGGAAAAATAATTCTTTAAAAGCAAAACCCCATGAAATTATTTTTCTCTTATACATTAAAATATTATTACAGTTCTTGAAATGAACTACCATATAAGAGTAAAATAATGTAAACCATTCAAAATCATTAATTTTCTTAAAAAAAAAAATAGCTGAGTAAAATTATTTATGTGACAACAATGACTTAAAATTGATTAAAAAAAAAACCATAATTTTAAATTTATATTCAAATGATAAAAGATTACCCAACTTAAAAAAACAACTAACAACCTATTTGACAGCAAAACTTTTATTTAATTTTTAATTATAAAGATAAGGAGAAAATAGTCCTGCAGTTATTGAAACTATAAACTGATACAAAAATTATAATAATACAAATCAATAAGTAATAATGTACAACTCTATTGCAATGAAGAGGTTTTTCTCATAAAAGTTTTCTAGGTGGATTCTTGTACACATGCTTAATATAAACTTGTTGCTTTCAAGGTCAAAAAATTTTGGCAAGCAGTTTTATATTCAAAATTAGAAGATGGCTGGGGAAATAAGCAAACCCTTTAAAGTAAAGAATTCCTGAAAAAATATCCTAAATAAATTATACTAAGAAACAACTTGCTATTTAAACAAAGATTTCATATTCAGAAGCTCTAAATAAATAAAAGAAAACCTACAAATGTGTTATTCTTGCATTCCAAACATTTCTCCAATTCCTCTGGTCCAGGGCAATTGCTGTGGCCATTACATTTGCACATAATAGAACAGTTCAGCCCCACAAAGCCAAAGTGACATTCACACACATCTGGTTCAACACACGTGCCATTCACACAACCTTGTTTGCAAGTAGGCAGGCAGCGTTTCCTATTCATGGAAAGGAAAATATTAATATCACCCAAAATAAAAAATCAGAATCAAAAATAAAATTTTATAATGCACAGAGATAAAGCATGCTTAAAATAATGATGATTGCACAGATTTCAAAGAAAGAATTTCTTATTCTTAAGATGTTACATGAAACAGATAAGTATTTCCTTTTATGACTGTCAATTGATCTTGGATAGAGAATTACTTTTATTCTCAATTGATTAATAAGAATTGTCATTTTAACCTAAAAGATATAACATTAAGGTTAAACTTTGATAATAAATTACAGAATTTTAACTACATTAAAAAATAATTCTTTAATCATTTCTTCCTTCCTTCATTTTTTATTTTTTTTGCAACAGATGATATTACTAAACATTTAAAAATTAAAATGCTCTTTGTTCAAATGAAAAGAAAAAAAACTTTGGCAATTAACTAACTAGAACTATAGTTACAGTTCACAAAACTATCTTTAAAGCCAATACATAAAAATATATAGTCATACCCCTTCATCTGATATCCAGGCTTACAACGGCATTCAAATCCTTCATATGTGTCCACACATTCTTCATGAATCTTGTCACATGTGTCATGTCCATTTTTGCATTCATCTTCAGGTGGTTGGGTCAAATAGGTCCAAACTGGAGGACCCTTGGACATCTGGAACCATTTTACTGTTTCAACTGCAACAAAAACAAATCAAGCATGAATTCAAACTGGGGATCCAATTTAAGATTCTATTCTTCAACCAGACATGATAAGGAGAGATGTCCTTCCTTCCTCAATGGCACGACAGCCTAGGGTGGGCCTTGGCATTTCTAAGAATTCTATTCCAGGCTGTCCTGGTTTTGGCCTGACTTATCCAGTTTCAGACGTTAATAGCTTTTAGATTTTTTTTCTAGGCTATTGATCCACTTGATTTTTGGTCTTCTTTTTTGAGTACCATATGGTCTGGTAACATCTTTTTTGTGACTCGATTGTCATCCAATTTTATCAGGTGTCCTGTCCATTTGAACCTTTTTTGTATTACAATGAATTTAACAATATCTGATTCTTTAAAAAATTTCTAAATTTCTAAATTGGTTCTTCTTCAAATATTATCACATCTTAAACCATCAAAAATAATTCTTAGGACTCTTCTTTCAAGTATAGCAAGAGTCTCCTAGTCTCTCTCTGTCACTGCCTGCATTTCTGCAGCGTAGGCAAGAACAAGCCTTATCAATGATTTGTAAATGAATAATTTTGGTTTTTTTTGCTGATGAAATGGGATTTTAAATATTTCTGAAGTCCATAAAAACAACTGTTATCAGCAGTGACTCTATTGTGAACCTCTGGGGTTATATCATTGAATGTGTTAAGGAAAAATGTACACATTCACTGAGTGTATATATATATATAGTATTGTATATATATATATATAGTATAATAAAATAAAATAATAAAAGACAAATTGTAATTTCTACAAAGCTAAGAATGAATGAAATTGGATTTTAAAAAACATATCAAAACCTGACAAAATACAAGTAAAATAAATAGTGCAAACGAGTATCCTACTAAGATTGAATAAAAACAAATTACAAGAATCTGAGGTGTAAAGCTGTTAAAATTGAAAATACCAAATGAGTCATTGGACTAAAATGGTTAACTATTATGATTTCTAAAACTGTCACCGATTTAGGATAGTGAAATAGGGTTAAGCAATACTTTATAGATCCTCTTCCCCCATTTAATAGAAAAATTCTCAACATAATAGAAAAAAAAGTACTTTCTCTCTCAGTATTTTTTATATTGTTTCAGATGGTGATTGAATAAAAAGAAAATTACTTGTTTTTGTGAAAATATTTTTACATGCTATTTAACATTGATTTAATCAGTCAGCTAAATATTTATTTTCTTTGAGAACAATTCATATTGGGTACCATTTGCCAACAAATTTCCAAGCCAATCAGAACTACTATGTGATGAAGGTACTGACTATAATAGACAGAAAATTTAAGGTTGGATGAAAAAAGTGCAAAATATCACATTACAAACACAATTTTTAAAGCATAGGCAGAAGATCTGTATGAAAGCAGATTTTCTCAGTTGAAGTAGTAAATTTCCACTATATATATACATACAAGCCTAATAAATTTCAAATTTGCTGAATATTGATATTAAATCTGCTGTGAACATTTATCTATAAGGCCTCTTGAACTCCTCATAACCTGCCTTTGGGTGACTATTTTTGCAAAACCTCTTTAGTAGTGGATCTCTATAGTATGCAAGGAACACGCTTACCAAATTTCAAGTCTGTAGGTCTAATAGTTCAAAAATGGGAATATTTTTCTCTTATTTCCTATAATGGTTCTTATCCTTTCACAAACCTCTTCAGCGAGTGCTTTTCCCTAAACTTTCTTGGCAGATCTCCACTCCATGAAAGAAATATGTCTACCAAATTTCAAGTCCTGTAGGTCTAATAGTTTTGGAGATAGACTGAGGAGCGAGTCCCTTTTTTTCCTTTATGTACAAAGATATATTAAGTTAAAACAGGTCTTTAAGTTTACCAGCAATTACATGAAGGGAAATTCCAGTATATTCAAATGAACAAATAAAAAAAAATCAGCACATCCAATATATATTATATATCTAGATAAGTAGTTAAAATTAACTAAAAAAAGTATTTCTTGGTTCAAAAAAATTCATAAAATTAAATGAGTGATCATCTTTGAAGAAACCATAATGAAATTGAATTTTTTTTATAAATATTAGTTTACACATTTAATTGATAAATACCTAGGCCTAATAATAAATTATCAATTTCTTTATTGATAAAATAGCAACAAAGTGCTAGAAACGAATTAGAGGAAAAATTACTCTTACTTAATTTTACAAAAGGAAAAGAATAAAAAGACATTAATTTAAAGGGAGAAACTTTTGCATTCATTTTTTTTCACTGCATGACTAAATGAATACTAAATTGATTGATTGTTTATCTATCAACATTACACTCCAAAGCCCTATAGGCATTGGCAACAAACTTTGCGATTTTGATCCTTTGTCAAGTAATGAGAATGGCACTCCACTGTCGAAATTCCACTCCATGCCAACTTGAGGATTTTAAACCTCAATACATTTAACATGCATCAGCCTTTCTGCATTGCAGGTATTTAATATTAACTTAACATAAACCTACAACTCAAGAGAAATTCTCAGTTCATGACTTTGGACACCAGTTTATCAAATGAATACTGGCAAATGACAATGCAAATTCTACAATATACCTTATTTCACAAAATAAATTGCACTTATGTACAACGATTTTGAATGATAGGAAAATAATTAAGATATCTTAAATCACATTCATAACTTATATTTTTTTTGCTTGAGATATTTTCTAAAACAGTTCAAATCTATCAATTTTTGAGCAATTTAATAAAATAAAGTAATTGTTAATTAAGTAAGCTTATTTGACAGGAAAAAAATTTATGCTAACGTTGGGCAGAATAAATATCATAATGAAATTAAAATACTTAATTGTTATAATTTAAAATTTCATTAATAAAATATGCTAATTACTAAATTTTTTCTTTATTAAAGTTTATTACTTATAATTAAATTTTGATTTACTGAAGTCCATTTAGTAAAGCATGAATAAATGCTGTAATTACTTGGTAATGGTACACCATTGAGAAGAATTTGATTCTCCCTGCAAATTCCTCCTGTTGGGCCCATGATGCCTCCATCCATGCAGAGGCCTCTTCCATCCACTTTGGGGCCGGAGAAGGCACACCATCCACAGTTGGCTTGACCCAAGCAGTGAGAAGCCTGAAAGTGCTGCCAGCAGGGCACAGGGCACATGGTTTCATTTCCACGAACAACTAGACCACATGTTCCATCTTCACAGCTTAGAAGTTCAAAACTTGGTGACATGCACTAAAATGTGAGAAGGGGAATCAGTATTTTATAAAATTGATTAAATACAAACATACCTTGAAAACATTCATATTATTTATTTACTTATAATTAGAATAAAGTGTCTTTACACATATATTTGTAAGGCCTACTTTTTTTTTTTGCAGCACTTCAACAAAACTGAATGAGCTAAATTCATGTGATGTCACAGTCACACGATAATTATAAACACATGTTTCCAACAAATAAATTCATAAATTTACGTGACATCATAGTCATATGATAAATGCAACCCCGTGTTTCCAGTCAAATCAGTTCATGCACTTCACTTGCTTTTTACAGATTCTTTTAAAAAGTTTACATTTATAAACAAAAATGATGCACATAGGAAATGAAATGTACTTTATTTAAAAGAATTTTTTTTAAATTTTGAGAAACTTTTTGAACAATCTTAATATTTGAACACCTTTACCAATAACCAAATTTAAATTGTTTTATAAATTTTACAAGTAGCACAAATCTAATGTCAGTTTTAAACTCAATTGAGAACATGTGATTGTATTTAGCATGTGACCATCATGAATTTATCCCACTGTCATATTGCAAGTAAAATGAGTTCTAATAGTACATAAATTGAAAAAAAAAGGAAGCAAATTTTTTTATATTTCATAAAATCTATCAAATAAATCTGAGTAAAAAATTCAATACTAAACTTCCTTAAGTAATTTAATAGAGCGAAGTAAGACACCGATAACTACATTTTAGCAAGAATGGAAGGAGAAAGGTAATTTATATACAAAGAAAACAGCTCTGAAGATAAAGCAAACTTTTACTCACTATCTGAAGTGTCTCACTCCAAACACATTGATGCCAGCCTCCTTCTCCGCCTTGGCTCTGTAGGCAGGATGTGCAGTCAGGATGGGTGGAGCAACCAGCAGGGCACTTAGATGGTGGCATGGATTCAATTGTGAAAGATGGAGCAGATTGGATCTCTTTCATAACACATACCCAGTTATAGATTGGCATTTTGTTCAAAGTGTGTCCAAAGCCACCTGAGTAAAATGTATTTAAAAAGGGAATTGAAACTTAGTCACAAATATTAATTGAAAATATATAATAATTCGTAAATGATGAATTCTTAGAATATATCAATGAAAACACTATCGTAAAATTATTTTTATAGATTTCATAACAAATCTGGTGAGGATTAAAGTAAAGTTAAAATTACATTTTGTTGATTGATTGAATGTTACAAAAAAAAAAAACCATATATATATAAATATACAAAATGAAATTTGAGAAGTACCACATTATTTTCAATCACAGTAAAATAATATGTGATCTCATTCAGCATTTTACTCTCCAGACTTACAGATCATTCTCATAATGGAACTTTGAAGTCTGGTTGGATTAAATATTTTTTTGAGCAATCAAATAAAAATGCAAAATTATTGATTCTTAATTTATTGCACTTTTTTGCTATTGTGTTTTTGAAAGGAACAGGATTTAAATCTTTATGCATCCCAATAGGATTAAAATAAACTTAAATTAAATTAAGATTAATACTTGCTGATCAGTCAATCACAATCAGACTTTCTAAAAAATATATAATTAAAATATTTCACAAGTTAGCACTAGAAATTTACAATTTTTTTTCGTGATACATACTAATTGGCTATATATGCATTTTTGCATAAAAAATACTAATAATTCTTTTCCTCCAATGGGGCTGCATTTTAGCAAGTTAGCCTTTGCAGACACGGCAAGTCCCCAAATGCGAGAGCCATTTCATAGCAGCGCCATCTAGTGGTGGCCTCATTACCAAATTTGGATGCTTGAATTAGTTTTTAATTCAAGCTCTTGTTGGATTTTAAATATTGCCATGATTTAATTTTACCAAGAGTATCAGAGCCAAATAGATATTCAAGGGATCTTTGACATGTTACATAATCATATGATATGTGTGTCTACGATTTTCACATCCAGAAAATCTATCCAATCCCGCCGAGGTCGAACCCATAACCTTAGGCTTATGAAGTGGGCATCCTACCCCTAAGCCACTGGAGTTGACTACTAATAATTTAATAGAACAAAAAAAATACTGGAAAAGAATGTAAAGAGGTAGAATTTTTTAAAATTAAAGTTGAATGTTCCATTTAAATAGAAGGCTGAATATGCTGAAAAGAGAGGTGAGAGCAACTCACCAGAACGAAGCACTTGGCGAGTCCAAATGCACACTCCAAGGGCTCCACATTTCTTGCAGTCAGTTGCTCCACAGAATCGAAGTGGGCATATGCCAGGTTCACTGACTATTTTACGAGGAATGTTGCAGTCATTTTCATCCTCACAGGAAGAGCCCACAGGCACACAACGACCAGTTCGACAATTAGAGCACCATTGGCAAGCCTTAAAAATTAAGATAATTAATAATGAATTTCAAAATGCTTCTTAAAAAGAAAATTATTTTTAAATTTACCATATTTTTAACATAAAAATTCCTTCTTACTCCAAATTTATACTTTTTTCTTTGTCCAATAACCTAAGAATTACCAATAGTTTAATGGGGAATGGTTGATATTAGTTTCGTAAAGTTTCCTAATTCTTCTACTCAATTTTTTAGTGTTTTATTTTATTTACTTTAGTATTTATCTTAACTTTTTACAAATTCTTTTCAGTATTTTAATATCAATGAATAATTACATATTCATTCACAATGAAATTCTTATGAATGATTTATATCAAAAGCATTAAAAAAATGTAACTGAAACAATCACGGCAATCTGATATGAACATGAGTGACAATGATACCATGAGTTTAATTGACCTCCCCCCTCTAGTATAAAACAATTCTTACAGCATTTATATATGAAACTTACAAACATAACGACAAAAACAGAAGGCAAAAATTACATGTGTGCATGCACACACTCTGATTAAACTTTTGTGTTTATACTAGTCAGATTTATATAATAAAGATTAAAACACGACATTTTGATTATAACATACTTTATACTCAACAAGCTCTAATTGTGAATAATAATAAAATTTGCACAAAAAATGAAAAAGAATGTTGTTATTTTGTATCCTTAATGTCACTTAATTCCAGTTAGAAGTGAAAGTTGAAAATCAAATTTAAATAATAAAAAAAAAGTAAAAATTGGGAAGAATTTTTTAAAAAAAAATTTAATTTACCTGTCTAGCTGTCTTAAATGCAGGCCAAGAAGCAACACAGTCAGTGCATGAAGTGTATTGATGGCAATCACGTTTTTCAATCCATTCTGCATTACAGTGAACTGCTTGATGAAATCTTGACTGTTCCCTAGGATTGTAACACCTGTTGAAGAATGCAAAATTTGAAATGCTACACCTCACAGAAGAAAAACAAAATGTTATATGTTTCATACAATTAATCTTGGGAGAATATTATGCAACGAATGCTATTTACAAATATTCAAAAATGAAGTACAGAAAAAATAATTTGAAAAAGCAAAATAATGACATTTAAAAAGTTTATCTTCCAACTGAATCAGCATTTTTCCTATGATAATGTCTAGAATGCAATGCTTTCACCATTTTTATCTCTTATTTGAACCATCATAAATGTTTAGCTTTCACACAGAAAAATCTTACTAATTTATAGTATTCCTTATTTAATTTTCAGTTTTTAAGATAAAGATGGCAAATGACCAATCAGTGATGTATTCTGAATTATTCTAATTTTGCAAAGCATGTAATTTCTCTACTACACATATTTTTCATCATTGATTATCAACAACAAAAATTCAAGTTTCCTAAATCACAAGTTTTCTTTTATGCAGTTTGAACTTAATATTTATTTTAATATTCTTGCTGTTCTTATCAAGTTTTCCTAAAGCAACTAGATTTTTTATTCTGATTGGTATCACAAAATTGATTCATAAGGGTGAAAAATCAGGAACATAGCTGCCAATTTTATGGCATGTGAGAAAAAGCAACATCATAAAATAGTTTTCATGGAAACTTCTTAAGAAAAATTAAATTTAAATGATCAAAGACATCATTAGAAACAAATAGATAAGAAATAGAACTATATTTTTGTATGTTTATAAACAAGCAGAATCAAAATGGAATGGAAGAATGCACTATTATTAATATGAAAAACAAGGGGAAAACATCTTAATATTTAAAAACCTTCATATCTCAAATAAGAAGTTCTATAATGTGATACCTGTAATCTGTTGGACAAGAAATAGAAAAGGAACAGGAAAAAAGCAAAATGATAACTATACCATCCTATCATATTCTACATCCTGTCATAATAGTACTAAGTAACTTTTTCAAATTTGATTGAAACATTTGATATTGTAATTTTATCGAAGAACAATGCACAATAATTATTATTGACCATTTCTAATAATTAAATAAAATATGCTAAAAAAGAAAAAATGTACTTACTGGCTCTGTGAATGTTTGTCTTGAGAGAAACAAAATGTCTGATTGCCTCCATTTCCAGATAAAGAGCAAAAAGCACATCCTGTCTGCTGCATGCAGGCGACACGATTAGTTGAGAAAAGGAGGCAGATGTCAGCAGGAAGGAGAAGACGGTGCAGTTCGCCTTCGACACCTCCATAGAAGAAGAATTCACCACTTGCAGCAGCAGCTGCTCCACCCACAAAGGGCTCTGGCCATTTGCCAGCAACTTCAATGGCTTTAAAAGAGAAAAGAAATTAAATTAATTAGTTAAAATCATACTATTTTTCTGTTTTTTGTTCACAACTCAGGGGAAAAATTTGGCCCATTTTTAGAAGTTGAAAGCTAATATCTTTCATTAGAAAATTTGAAAAAATTACCATTTTTCATCACCCAGATATATGTATATATATGAACTGTAAAATCTGGTGTACAAAGTGCCCTACCATATATTGCACACCTATACTTTCAAGCTGCAATTTTTGGTTTTTTTAGATACATTCGCCAAATAATGCACCCCCCCTTTTTTTACGAAGAAGCCTGAAATGTACATGAGCAATACTTTAATGCTTTGAAGTAATTCATTCAAGGTATTATTCCAAGCTTTAGAAAAAAATATATATCTAGAGCTATAGCCCTTTAAGTTCATAAGGAATGTCATTTCTGTTAAATAAACAGGATCTCAATCTATGCAGAAGTTAATTCTTTTCTGTGGTCATCTTTCTTTTTATTTTTAAAGCTCTCATTATTATACCCGGGGTATAATACGCATCCTTAAATTTCACTCTTATTTTTTATGTTTAAAGTAAGCGTCATTTGCTAGATTTTACGGTATATATTGTCATGTGGATAAAAGAATAGCCCAGGAGAAAAACGAATTAACGTAATTTAAATATCAGATTAGCAGCCACTTTGTGTCTATTCCCCATAAGTTCAATTTGAGAAGCAAGAAGATCCTCCCACACCATTCTCTCAGCTCAGGAATTACAATAGGGAGAATAATAAGAACATGATAAAAAGAAGGAAAGTAGTTATTTTAAGAAATTGAATAGGTGGTTTAGGGCAAAATTTGGTATCAGACAGTTTTTGAGTAATGCAAGTGTAAGCTACTAAGATCTTTTTTTTTTTATTGCAAATAAATCTGCCAAAATACAAGATTTAAAACTTCAACATGGGAAATGAAATGAGATTGACCTCCAAAAAAATTGTATTTGTAATTAAAAGAAAAATATATAAATTAGAATTTTAATTAATATTAAGTGAGATTTTTTTACGTATTCATGAGTTTTTCCTATATCAATTAGGAGTTTCTTTGCCATAGATTATTAATATATAGAACATTATTTTTTAAAAAATAAAATTTAGCATTTGGAAAAAATTGTGGGATTGTTATTTGGAAAAATAACTATAGTTTAACAAAAGTATTAAAAATAAATTTTAAAATTATAATAGTAGTATCTTTTAATGTCCATGTATCTTTTAGTGAACTCTCAAATCATAAGGCTAAATTAGAGGAAAATATGATGGAATAATAGATTTACAGATTAGTCATTAATAGCATTTTTATCAATGGCTTAATACAACTGTTTTATGAGAAGAAACAAAATGTTAATGTCATTTTTATTAATATATGGATAAAACATTTTTTACAATCATCCAAGCATGGTATATAATACAGGCAAAAAATTATTAGATTAAAAAAAAAAATATTTACCTTCATCCGTAAGTGGTATCCACAAGTTGCAGGAAAACATGTATGCAAAAGGTCGAACTGAATCATCTGCACTGTTTGTTCCTCGCCCTCCCAAAACCATCATGAAGTTATCAGTAACTATAGCAGTGTGGAAGTATCTAGGGGAAGGCTATAAACACATAAAAATAAACGAATTACTTAAGTAAAAAATATGAATTCAAAATATTAATATAAACTACAATGCAGGAATTATGATGGACATTATGGATTTAATACACATGTGACCCATATCTGCAAGATATAATAGGTGTACAATGTTCCAGAACAATAAAATCAATTCCTAACATTGGACAACTTCTGAAAATATTTTTTGAATATATATAGCATGGTTAATAAATAATTACATATTATGTATTAACTTATATTACATATTACATTTTATGCTATTAGTATCAAAGAGCATGCCAGTTCTTCAGAAGCACAATGAAAATTTATTGTAGAAAAACAATTTTTGAAATACACTAGAATTTGCTTAATAAATCTCAGAAGGTCTTCACACCTTCTATATGCAGCTCAGACACAACTATCAGTATATAAAAATACAAATGCATAATGATTAAGATTATTCACAAGCACTTGCTCGCTTGATTATAGTAACTATTTGGTTGTTGACTCTTCAATGGTCAAAACAATACTCTCATCTTCAGTGAGGGTTTCCTATTTATAGTCTGAATAGATCTTTCTAGAAAGATCGTTTATGGCATAGATCGTGATATTAATAGATTTCTCTAGTAATTATAGAAGCATCTATATGGTCACCAATTTGCCAAAACTGAAGCCACCTTGGCTCTATTGTCAACAATTAGTCAAGTTTCCATTGAATCACCATTATAATGTAAAGAATGATATTGCTTGTAAATATTACAACTTTAGCATAAAATAAATACAACAGAAAGTAATATTAATGTATTACACATCTAGATATAAATTATTTACATTATTTTAAGCATTCCTTACTCAAAATTTGTAACAAAATAATGATATGCATGTAAGAATAATTAAACTAGACCTAAAATTAAACCCTGTACCACCTCTAATTTTTATTTTCTCATTACATCTTCAAGTATCAAATTTATTACCCAGTGCAGAAATATTTATTTTTGAGACTACTAACATATTTGAGCTATTGGTAACAACAAATGCTTTGAAAACCTATGGAATACAAATTTAGAAGCTATCATTATCTTTAGCTTGATTTAATAGCACCAAGTTCACTATAAAATGGAAGTACTAAATATTTCACTTTTCATAGTCATAATAGATTACAAAAACTGAAAAAAAAGCATGTAAACATTTGATACACTAATTCTTATTAATCTGACTAAAAAATATTTAAAATTCACTTTACCCTCGTTTGTAATTTGTTCACTTTTTTATCAGGAGGTAAACGAAACCATTGACTGGAAGGATAATGAAAGGTGTAAAGATAGTTACTTGGTGCTACACGATCTGTGCCATATGTTACACCACCAAAGACATAAATACTTTCAGTGCCAGCATGATAAACACTACTGTGTCCATAAATACCTATTGTAAGAGAATTCCATGAATAATATAATAAAACATTCAGCAATTTAAGAATATTATATGCAAAATAGATTCAATCATTACGGGAAAAATATTAAATTAGTTAGTCTAAGATTTACAAAATGCACTACATTTATTCTAGTACATGAGCAAGAACATTTCGTTGCTTTTCCCAAGTTGAATACAAAGTAGAAATTGCATTTTTAATTCTGCACTTCCAAGAAAAAATTATATCATTGATTCATTTATATGTACATGATACTATATATAATATTTTTGAACAAAGACAGTTTAAAAAATTGAATAAAAGAAATACAAATTTTTTATGAGCATCATCAAATTCTTGTGCAGTTTAATTTTCTCTATTTATTCATTAGCATAATATAAAACTTAAACGATTATTTAACATAAAAAATTATTGGGAATAAGAGTTGTCTAAACATATAATATTCACAATTAATTTTACACTTTTAGATAATTATTTTAAACTTATTTTTAGAAATATTAAATGAAATTAAGAAGACAATGCTTGAAGGGAAAAAAAGTTAAATTTTAATACATTTATAATAAGGGGGGGGGGAAGTCAAGTCAGCATTTTATGTTTGGGATCGATTTTCACAAAACATTCTATGTTCACTGTAGTAATAAAAAAATACTTCTTCGGTATTTATAAATAATTAAAACACAAAATATTTTTAAATATTTCAATAATTTATAAATGAAGACTTTAACAGTAAATTTTCTAACTGGAGGAATTCAAAATTCTTTTTGACACATACATACAGCACTTGTAATAAAATTGAGAACAAATAGTTAAAAATTGTGCTACAGAAAAAAATCATAGATTCTTTTGAAAAATAACTGAATAATTTTTTGTGTGCATGATATCCCAAAATGAAGCAATTCTAGACGATAACTTGCATGCAAGAGTTACATTTTCATGCTCAACAAGAGCAAACGGCATAATATTTTATCTTAACCCAGGTGGGTGTTTCTCAATTACAGTATATGATAACAATAAAAATATTAAATCTTACCAAGAGGTTGAGCTCCAGTGCAATTGATGAAATGCCATTGTTTGTCTTCAATATCAAATTCCATGACTTTTTCAAAGAATCCATAGGCGGGTGAAAATCCGCCAATGAGAACAATTCGATTTTCAGAGATAGGTGTAAGGGTAGAGCCAGCAAGGGCTAAGTTACCTTTTAATACCTGGAAAAAAATTACAATAGAATACCAGTAACTATTTCAATAAAATAAAAAAATGTCTAGATTTGATTTTAATTAGTCACATTCAAATAATAAATTATGCTTTCCAATAGACATTGTTTAAAACAAAAGAATTGTATTACTTTATAAAGGAGTTATAATTTAATAACAAATTACTTAATAAAATTAAAGGTAAGTAAGCAAAAATTTTTTTAATTCTTGTTTAAAAATATTTAATACAATACACACATATGCAAAATCTAACAATGCGACTGACAACTTAGCACCTCAGTTTACTATTTTGTACTACATGTTTAATTGCTCTAAACAAAGTTATGTAAAGAACAGTTTTAACAATCAAGAAGATATGAAATTTAAAAAAGAAATGTCATATTCTTTAATGATTCACTGAGAAGCTTATCTTGTATAAAGAACTATTTATTTCTGCACAACAATCCTTTTAAAAAGTTACAAGAACGTGTTCATTGCCATCTACTTAATAGATACAGAACAGCAACTAAACATATACATGACTCAGTTCAGTTCATATCTTCAGTTAGAGTTACACAATATAAGTTATATTAAAATACATAATAAATGAACTATTAAAACAAGTATATGACAAGAAAAACACTTCAACTGAATAAAATAGAAAATTTTCATCAGCATAATACTTTAAAAATTAAATTCATTACTGACGAAAATAGGCATGAACAAAATTGAAAAGTAACTATTTAATTAGCAAATCCATTTATCTATAGCTAAAAAAATACCTCCTTCTTTGCTGACTAATAATAATTATTAAGAACTGAAGTAAATAAAAACAATATAAATCTTTACATTAAAAATTAATGTGCTACTCATTAATAAATATTTTACTTGAATAGTTAATGCTTCACATAGTATATACAAATGCAAGACACAATAAGAGGTAAACATACTTATAACTGAGAGGAAAGTTATAATTTAATTCTAAAGTTTATCTTGATCTATAATTAATAAAAATTAAGGAAAAAGAAAAAATTCGTTTCTTATAAATACTCTTAAAAAAGATTAAAACACAGCAAAGGAAAATTACTCACGGGAAGTTCTGGTAGTTGTTTCCAACCTACATCAACAGTGAACATCCAGAAGTCGCTCAGCAAGAGACGCTCTCCAATACCAACACGCTCACCAATGCCTCCAAAGATGTACATCGAGTCATTGACAGCAGCAGCAGCATGGAAATGTCGAGGAGGTGGGTTATACATAGACACAAGCTATTTGGTCAGAAAATTCAACAAATAACACTTTGAATTTAATTTGCTACAGATTTCATTAATATCTGCAGTTTAATTGCTAAAAGGAATGAAGGCAAGTTTGAATATTTTTTATCTGAACAATTAAAAGATATATTTTGCAAAAATATATTTATGTAAAAATGTGTTTAATAGATGCAAATCAAACTAAAATGTATATTTTTTAAATAGCAGTCATATCTGTTAAAAGTATAAATCATGCATATTTTAATATTATGAAAAGGACATTACAAGAATAAAAAGAACATAGGCCCTAAATGGTCAACTGAATTCTAATGAATATTCCTGATTTAATTTAAAACAAACAAAATACATTAATGAAAATGAAAGATTTTCCCCACATGTAAAATTTGCCTTTACTTAGAGGTACTTGATAGTCCAAAAAATTGCATCTATTTAAAAGATGATGTAGGTTCTCCATCAACTGTAAAGTATTCTACTTTGATGAACCTTTTAAACATCTTTTCCCCCAATTTATTATCATATATTGAATTGTGGATCACTTTATTAAGTCATATATTGTTGTTTATTCATAAGTAGAAGATAGTTATTGATGAAAGATTAGTTTGAATTATATGCATACTTTACATAGCTACTGAAAAATATTACAGTTAAAAAGATATAAGGCATTTAGCTTGAAAACTATTAAAATTTGCACTAAAACTCTGAATCATAGTAATTTCTTCATTGTTTTTATATTAAAAATAAGAAACAGATTGACTCTCATAAAAAAGAACCATTAAACTAATAAAAAAATAATAGATGTTCATTTTTATACATGGAATGTAAGCAAGCTTTTTATATATGTTTTTGATAATGTATAATATTCTGATAAAAGTTTTGAAAAAAGTATAATAGGGCTGATTACTAATATTGGTTTCTCACAATCTCTAGCAAAAACTACATAGAATCAAAAATACATTTGATTAAGAAAAGAAAGAGCGCTGTTGAAAATAAAACAAGACAAACGATTTTTCACCTTATTCCACTGGAAGGTTTGAGGTTTGTAAAGGAAGAGGTCATTCAAGTAACCAGCAGATGATGAGTAACCTCCAAAGATGAGAAGATTATCAGCCCCCTGGGCACCTTTCACACTGACCATTGAATGCCCAATTCGTCCAATGGGCAGCATTTGCGAAGGATGATTAGGTATTGCTTTCTGATTATTATATTCAGTGTGCCAAGATAAATGGTGGACCATTAACTTCACAGAACAATCATCTCCACCAAAGCCTTTCATGCATAGGCACAATTGATATTCCTGAAATCAATTAATTATATTTTAATTACAGAAAGAAGCAAATATTAACATTCATTCAAAGAAATATTTATCTAATTCAATTTTCACATCTAAAAATTCTGTAATAATTACATTTATATCAACTTATTAATCATTCATCTTTTTTAAAAACATTATCATATTTTATAAACAGAGAGAAAAAAATTCTGATCTTTAAATTTAAAAGGAGGTTCTGTCATCTTTTATATCAACAAAAATTCATGAAACAAACACGAAGCATGGTTTGTAATGATTAATTTCTAAAAACTAGTACAAAATGTAAACAAATGTAGGATAGAAGCTTATAATTCAAATGAGCTAATATAAACAAGGATTTCTTTCACTTGGTTGTTTCTATCAGAAAAGGCCAAAAGAATTTCAATGTAGCATTTTCACAATTTATTTTTGAAGAGTTACTAACAACAAAAACATGTTTTATGTGATGACATATTTTGCACACCATTTCACATTAGATAAGTATAAAGCGATATCTCCTAGCTAAGCAGTCCAGATCTGCGAACTGCCACATGTTATGGCACGCAATTGCACATCAGTATTTTTATACGAGAAATAAGTGTTTGGGAAAATGCTCTTTTATTTTTACAAAAAGTAAAAATTTTGTGCATATAGTGTTTAGTATTTGCTTCAGCAAAATGCAGGAACTGGCCCCAAGAAACATAAGCAGCAGTAACACTCAAGAAAATACTAGCAATTGAGTTGAATAAAGACAATCACAAAGAAATGTGAATATTTCTAAACTAGTATTTCAATATGGTATTTGTAAGACAAAAAGCTAGAAAGCAACATAGTTTTAATTTTAGGTTTGGGTTACCCTCACTCAGGAGTTGTTGCAAGGTTGAGGATCTTTTGAGCCTAGATTTATCGTGCCACACTTTGAAAGTTTTACTGGAAATATGGTTATGCGGGAGGCTTCGTAAGTTATTTGTGAATTTAATTGTAAATAATCTTCTTCTGCTTTCTAATGGGGTGAGGTCACATTCTTTTTCAGCTTTGATGTTGTTTTTAGATGTGACAGCGCCGCTGATGATTTTCGAAGCCCTGTACTGGATTGAGTCAATCTTTTCCTTTGCAGTAGGCTTGGCTGTGCTCAAATGGTTGCAGCGTACTAAAGAACGGCCTAATGATGGAGGCATATGTATTTAGAAGTGTTTTTGGATTTGAACCCCAAGAAGCATTGCAAAGTCTGTTAAGGATGTTAAGCTTTTTTAGTGCATTATTTGAAATATTATCAAGGTGTCGTGAGAATTTTAGCTCTGCATCAAGAGTGAGACTAAGGTACCTTGGGTTAGAAGTTTGATTTATTTCTGAGCCGAAGAGCTTGATGATAGGATGGAAGGAGTTTTGGTTTTTTCTGTCAGTAGAGAAGATGCAAAAGTTGGTTTTATCTGGATAAATACTGAATTTAAGCTCTTCTGACCAAGGTTTCAATGCATTGCATGCAGATATTTCGGGCTGTTTATGAAGTTTCTAAGTTTGTTGTGTATGTCACACTGCAATGTCATCGGCATAACAGACCACTTTGACATTTTTACTTAAATGGTGGTTGATTGCATTCATGCAGAGGAAGAAAAGGAGTGGATTGAGCACAGAGCCCTGGGGAACTCCTGCCTTCGTCTAGTGAGTTTTTGAGAAGGAGCCATTTACTTTGACTTTAAAGCTTCTTTTATGAAGGAAATAATTTATCCAGATCAGAGGGTTTGATGATGTGCTTATTGCAAGAATGATGTTGATCAGTTTATGTCTCCATACTCTGTCGAAAGCAGCAGAGAGATCTAGGAGTACCATAGGTGTTTTCTTATGCGGCTTTTCTGCTTGATTTTCATCTAATCACTGAGTGTTCTGCCATTTTAATCTTCTGTATTACTATCAATTTAATGTTTGGCTCTTTAAATAGTTTTTAAATTTTTGAATTGGTTTTGCAGAAATATATCCAGTATTTGAATTCAGATGAGAAGTAAAACTACGAAAGTAATGGAAGATTGCAAATGATATAGCCAATTTTTTTTATTTACTCATTTGAACACTCCATGGCCCACATTTACAATACAGATATTTTTAATATCTAAGATCATTCAGCTTAATCACACATTGTATTATTCTTCGTAGATTTGTTCTTTTCTTTTAGCATATCCTGTTAACTTCAATTTTTGAAGAAATGTATCATTACTTAAAAGTGCGTTTTTGATAATAAATTAAAAGAGTGAATTCAATTTATTTATTTCAAATTTTTCACCTCACACCACAGGTTAAGAGCTTACTCTAAAACTACAAAAGACCATCAGAATTTTTTTAAAAAAATTAATGATTATAGGTACATAACTGTTGGTAGGAACAATTAAGATTTCCAACAAACATTAATTTTCAATCATGATGAAAAAAGTTGCAAATTTTACTGGATTAGACTGCATTTTGAAATCTATAACCCTATTATAAACACTATTACACTAAAGGGTATTATTTAATATGATTAGTTACATAAGAGCAAACACATAACATGAAGAAGAAAGAATTTAGCAATGAAAGCATCAATGTTTGATAGACTTCTAAAGGAATCATAATTTTAGTTTTTTTATACTTGAATTACAATTAGTACACAAAACATCACTGCATACAAATCACTATAACCAAGTAAAAATGCTTACAGTATCACAAAATCCCTGGTTTAGATGACTGGAACAATTATTTGGGCATTGGTGTTCATAGCAAAAAGTACAATCACCGATGATATTCGGAGGATGTTGAGTCAATCTGATGTAAGAAGCATTGAAACCATGGGGCAGCATTCCTCTCTTGAAGTGGATTGTTAAGTAACCAGATGATGCAGTAGCAATAATGGGATGACTCAGATTAGTACCACAGAAAGATCCCAACAGAACATTAGGGTGACCGGATGCTACGAAGTTTGGAAGGCCATCATAAACATAAACATGGTTGTGGGGACAAGGGATATTAATGTCATTGTGGATGGTTATCTGCAAGTAAGCTCCAGTACTGAAAAATAAGAATTATCTTCTTTGATCATACAAATAATACCAATTAAGAGATTAAAACAATTACCATATTTACTCAAATCTAGGCCACACTCCAAATTCTCAAAGGATACTTAAGAAATTAAAAAAAAAATTAATGAGGAATAATAAGAAGTTGATAACTTATTTATTTTACCAGTATTAAAAACTTTCAAATACATAGATGAACCTATAGCTACTCTAACTGTCAGTATAATGTTCCAAGAATGATTAGTCATTTACACTAGACTTAAAAATTTGTGCTGGTGTCGCCATTTTCCCACATGATGTCTTCCATACCATTCAATACATTTGTTAAGCAACATTTTTTTTATAAAAAGAATGTAATATGGAAGAACATAAAATAACTATTAAAGACTGTTGAACAATTACAAGCAAAAGTTTTTTGTTTTATTTATACCATCGATGTATATTTGTTTCATCCGCTTAAAATTTTCAGTGGCCGCTGCTCTGTTTCAGTTTTTTTCTGCATATAAAATTGCCTCCCTTTTCATACTTGCATCATAGTGAACTTGTCCTGATCCTATTACCGATATCTTTGATGCTTAGATGATTAAAAGAAAGTGTATACAAAAAGATTTACTAAATACGAGCAGACAACAATGTTTAGGATAGACTGAAGACACGCTGCACAATGGGATAAATCATCGATGCAAGTAGACAGAATGGAAGGTTACATTTTTCTTTTTGAAACAGGTGGAAATTCAATTTTCCTTACTCAACGAATGTCTTGGCTTCGATTCTAACTTGTACCTGATTTTCAGTAACATTAACCCTGGAAAAAGAGTGGCTTAGATTCGAGTATATACGGTAGTTACAAGTCTGTGTGAACAAAATTATTAACATAGAGGTAAAAAAGTTTCCGGCAATTTTATACAAAGATATAATCAAAAGATAAATATACATATAATTTTTTTTTATACTTAAAATTACACAACAGTCTTGAATAAGGAGTATTAAAAATATTCAAAAGGAATCAGGAGAAAAAATGAATACATAAAAATGATAACAGAATTCTTAGTATGTTTTCAAATGAAAATATCTGAAAATTGTAAATAATATTAAGAGTAGAAAAATAACTTTCTAATTAAAAATATTCAAAAAAACTCTTTATTTAAAATTAATTTAGAAACTTATTTTTAATATTCTCACTGAAAAATGAAAGAATATAAAGTATTTCATTGGTCTCCAAAGTACCTTTGCATAGGCCCCAAGAGGGATTGCATGTCCAGTACGGAGTGGACAGTAAGTAGCCACAGACAATCCTGAGATTCAGAAGAGAGAGCAGGACTCCCAAATCTTCCTTCCACAGCATTTGTGATTACTTTGCGAGGATGACATTTTTCAAAACAGATACCATTATTTCTGAAATTAAGTCAATAAGAAAAGATCAGAATTAAGTTTGCAAAGTAGAAATGCAGCATTAGTTGAGTATTTAATCAACATGACTTAAATACACAGAAGAATGGCCAAAACAAACATAACAGAAATAGAGTATAATAAATAAAAGGGCTACATACTCTGGATTGCCATAATAACCATCTTCACACTCATTACAGTTAGGTCCCATTGTGTTATTGAGGCAGAAGCAATGCCCAGTTGTAGAGTTGCAGTAATTCTGTTCACTGTCACCATGGCCATTGCATTCACATAAATGGCACCCTTCTAAAGTGGTTGCATCTCCAAAGCTTCCAGGTCTGTGAAAGAATCATTACTCAATAAAATGCAATTCTTAAGGAATATTTGAAACACCAAGAATAGGTAGCAGAAGTATTCTTTTATTAAGCTTGAAAGCCATGCAAGATAATTTAGAATCTAATAAAAACATTTAATAGAGAGCATTTTGATAATACTCAAAAAGGAATATTTTTTACAAAAATATTCTTCAGAAACATATATATTTTCAGTTATTTTAATATTAACCAGTCTTTCCTTAAAAACTAGTAATAATAGCTAGAGTAATAGCAGGAAACAAATATATACCTACGGGTTACTAAAACTACAACTGATATTTTAGACTTATTTCACACATAAATTATTTATAATATGTTTACATGCATTCTTTTTCCTGCAAATTTTTTATTTATTTAGATGGATCCTAATATGTATATGTTAAAGAGAGCTTTTGCCTTATCCTGTTTACAACCCTAATTAGCATTAAAGTATCTTATGATTTACTTTAATTATTGTCAAAAATTTTAATTGACAACAATGAAACAGATGCTCTTTTAACTAAATTTATAACCACAAGAAATTGCCAAGATTACTGGTAAGTCAAAATTTTAGTAATTTGAAGGGACATCATACAATTTAAATAAAAATCCTTGATTAAATGGTTTTTATAAATTTTTGGCTAATGTTGTCGATGTGTCCATGATGTGCAGATTAATAAAAAAAAGAGGCTTTAGATCGTGGACACCTTAGGGTACCTCAACAGCTTTATCAGAGAAGATCAAATCTTCTAAGTCCTCTGGGCTCATCCTGAAAAGCCTGGCTTGAATTGCTGAGCAGCTGAGGATATGTCGTGGAGACAGTTGAACATTAGGGCAGTTTGGGCAATGATTTGTGTAACTTTTTTGTTCGTCAGTTGAGATTTTCATTCCTTTTACGTGCTTTGTTCCATATATATATTTTTGACTAATAATACATATATATCTAAAATAGGACTTGAGCTCAAAACACCACAGAAAGCAAACCATTTAATTATGATTCAAATTAAAATTCATGAGGTGTAATTAACTTTTCCTACAATTGACATACACATGAAATGTGATCTACAAGTATGTCAAACTATGTAAACAAAAGTTAGCATGGGTTTTGTGATAACATGATTTAAACTTATAAAAATCATGAATATTTATAAAAATTCCTGAAATTTTTAAAAAACTTTAACTATTTTTTAAAAATAAAGTATTACACTGATTCAGAAATGCATACCATCTTTTGTGGCTTATTTTAATAGCAATTGTTAGTAGAAAAATCAAAACTTTTAGCTGAACAGGGGGAAAAAATAAAGCATTCTTAGTGAAGAAAAACTATTGTTTTTTTTTCCGAAATAAATCTGTTTAAAATTTTTATTTGCAATTGGGAAGTGAATAAAAAGAAGTATAAAAGTTATCATTGCACTAGATTTTTTTTTAATGCAGAACTCTAAAGTTTGTGAGAAAAAAGAAAAATATCACGCTGAAAATTCCTTTGTTTTGAGATAGATTGTCAATTAAATCATATTGCGTCCACATAAAAAATCTAATAAGCTGGGTAATAATATATATAGAAGAACCTTATATATAAAAAGATAATAAACCATATATATTTGCTTTATCCTTGCCGTAATTATATACATGATAATGAAATCAATATAATAAAGAACTTTGAACAGATTAAGATTTATATTTGATTTTAGAAATTTCATCTAGCAATAATAAAAGGAACTGAAAAATATTTTGGGTTGTATTTTATAAAGCAAGTAAAAAAGTCACTAAATTAAGGAATGGGGAAAGCATTTGAATCAAGATAAGTTAGTTTTAAAAATTTCAAATCAAGTGTTGTCGGGAATATAATCTCCCTCATTTTAAGTACCATAAATTAATGAAATTTCAAATTATAAAAATGGGTTATTTGAATAGATGGGACAGAATATATCATGAATAACAAAAGATTAAAATTTGGAAAATGAAAAATAGAATAAATTTTGAATGAAAGACGTACACGCATAGCTCACAAAACTCTCCTTCTGTCCAATCTTGGCAAAGATCACACTGACCAATGCCCATGAGGCAAGTGCTATGGTTGTTGCATCCACAGCTGATACTACAGTCATCCCCTGTCCAGCCAAGATTACAAATGCACTTGTATTCAGGTTCATTGGAGCAGAATCCATTTACACATTTTTTTATGCACCTGTATATGCAAAAAATCAATATTATTATATCCTGAACACAGAAATGGAAACATAGATCTCAAAAGCACCCTTCCAGAACTGGGATAGAGAAATTTAGAGGAAATAAATATATATTTTAAGTCAACTAAAATAGCAATAATTTGGTGGAAAACAGTTTTAATAAATCAAACAAATAAAATTATAAAAAAAAACCAAATTGTTACAAGTTGATTGATTTAATATTTACTAACAATGAATAAAACTACATGCAGGCTCTCCCAGTTGATTCATTTCTGGAGTTAAAATATTAATGTTAAACTTACATAAAGAAACTGCAAAAAATTAAATAAGTGAAAATAATGAATTAAACAATTATAATTAAAACCAAGAGAAAAATGCAGATAACAGAGGTATAAATTGCATAACCAAGATCTATTTTGCCACTAAAATTATCAAGGGAACACAACAATAGAAAACTGACAAATACCAAAAAGGTTTTGCATACACTGTTTCCATGACATGTGAATCTTAAATGATTTCCGTCTAAACTGAAGTGAATAGATTTTCATTTGCTAGACTCTAAAATAATTTTTAAAAAATTGCTTAGCAAATTTTACCAAAGGAACAATCTTCCTTAAAAAAAAAAAAAAGAGAGAGAGAGAGAGAGAGTATGAAGGTTACATGTTGTTGTTGTATCCAATCCCAGATCATCTAACATTGCTAGACAATCTCCTTGAATCCAAAAAAGATCTATAAATTCTAAAAACTGAGGAGGGTCCAGAAGAACCATGTCTTTTTTAAAATCCAAACAAGTCAAGATGGCAGGAGAGACCAAGCTCAGAATAACACCAGTGGCACTCCAGAGAAATATCTTCTGACCCTGACAAAAAGCGAGAGCTTTTATATGGCCACTCACAAAGTGCTAAAAGGCAGTCTGGCACTTTCTACACAAAAGCCTGAATGAACCTCCTGGATCTCTTCCAAAGAACCGAAGATGACTGAGAAGTTCTTCCAAGTTGATTGAGATCAATCTTTTTAAGGGAGGATAATTCACTGAATGTTAGAGACCCAGTAGGGCTCACCCCCTCCTCAGCTGCAATCGTGGCTAAAAAATTGGCTTTCTTATTACCATCAATCCCAATGTGGGATGGGACCCACTAAAAATGCACCATGAGGATTAGAAGAAATCCAATCAAGAAAATTAAGGTTATCAAGGCTAGTCTGGTCCCCTATAGAAGTCCAATTAGATAGATGTTGTACTGAAGCACATCCTGTCAGTCAGAATCCAAACGTCTTGAAACTGAACCTTGGTTTCACTTGAGAACTGCAATCCTCTTCTGATAGCAATAAGCTCCAATCTAAAAACTGAACAAAAATTTGGATTTTTGATCTTAATGTCCATGACTCCAGTAGGAGTAAGGATGAATACTCCACTACCAAAAATTCCCCCATCACCTCTGCTATCATTTGTATAGATCTTTACAGATGTCTGGGGGACATAGTTTGTTTCCAAAATCCTCTGTCTGATGAGATCAGGAAGTTCAGAGTGTTTTACAACTCTAGTCTCCTCATGGAAATTAATTCCTTCAAGTTTTAGATGAAGCCAACTGACATAAAGAATGAGGTTCAACATTAGCAGAAGGCAAACTCAGCATCTTTGCAAAAGAAAATGGCTATGTTTTTTCAGACGTTGGTTGTCAGTCCAGTAACGAAGATACACAAAGGTTTTATGCTGATCACCGAAACTGGAAAGCAAATATTTTGAGAGACAAAAAGATCTCGATGATAGTGGGAGCAGGTTACTCTCAAAGAGCACAATGAAAGTTACATATAAAAAAAAAAAACTAAATAATGGTGAAAAAATAGGAAAAATGTTATTTATAAATAATTAGCAATTAAATTCAAGAAATGATTTTGCAAGAGTTTCTTGGTAAAATGAACTTACGCTCGAACACATGTCTTCCCATCTCCTTCAAAGCCAATGTTGCATTCACAAGTGTAAGAGCTTGGAGTGTTATGACAAGTGGCATTCTCATGACAATCATGCAGATTGTACAAGCACTCCTGTAAGTCAGGACATGCATCATAGAACCATTCCAAAGTGTTGTTACTGCGACTTTTACAAACTCCTACAAAGTAGAAATTTCTTGTATATTTTTGAGCATAGAAGACACTTAATTTGGCAAGAAAAAAGACAAATAGACATGAATACTTCATTTTCACAATTTGAAAATACAACTAACTATGGATCATGAAAAAAATAATAAAATTTCTTTACCTTGATACACTAAGTGAAGTTTCTAATTAAAATAAATTGCTGTCAGTAAAATAAAAGGAAGAAAAATACTTAATAAATTTCAGTTTAGATGCATCTAAAAATTTAACAAATTATTTATTTTATTCCAGATATTTAGATTAAAGTCATTAAATAATATACATATACCCTTAATCTTGATCTTAATTTCTTTAAAAAGTAATTACCTTGAAAAAACTATGAATATGAATATTTCAAGTTACCGAAATTAGTAGAAGATGATCCAAAGGCCATAGAAAAAAACTTATAATTTTATTATTGTAAAGTTTTTCCCAAAAAATCCACATTATTGGAATTGTTAACAGATGCATTTTTAAGCAAAGTAAAATAATACTTAAGATATTTCTCTCAATGTCTTGTAAACGTGTACATTCAATTGATTTAAGAGTACACGAAAATATTTTTTAAAATAAAAAATTACATTATAAAATGCAAAATCAAAAGAAACTATTCTTCCAGAACTAATACAGATTGAATTGCCATGAACATAATGAAAAATGCATTTATGATCTAGTTTCAAAAATTAAGATGCCTAAACCAGTTTTTGAATCCATAACATGACACCAGAAGTTAATAATCTATGTATAAAGCTATATAATAAAAAGAAAAAAAAAAGGCATCACAGAAGTTTAATGTTTTAGTGTTTCCCAAGAAAAATTTTTATACTGAAAATTTTTTTATTATTATTAAAGGCACACAATTTCAAATAATCATATTTAGTAATTATTTTTTTGATAAAAAATTAATGACACCTTGGCATGAGTGTTGTCAATTACTTGCTTTAAGCTGTGTTCAAAACTGAGTGCATGGCACATTCATTAATGAAGAGATTTTCAGGATGGTGCAAGTAACTACAATTGCATTTGTTTTAAGCTCATCATGTTACACACTCAATATGAATTTCATTTAGCACACATAATTTTCCCATTATTTAACGAGAAAATTTAGCATTGTATTATGATTCTGTACTGGTGAAATTAGGTTAGTTAGTAAAATCATAGTTTTATGCCTGGAAGATTTATAGTACAGGACTCAGTGCCATCAATGATCAGTTGTTTTCTGATAAATGTAATTATGTCCATTGATTGTATATTAATTTGGTGAATGCAGTGACAGCTCAGAGATGTCAACTTAATCATTGATCACAATTCAAAACAGCAAAATCCACTGCTAATTCTAGTAAGATGTCAACAAAAAAAAATCTATATTTCTCTAACAATTTCTAGGATACATACTCATGAAAATGGTGTATACCTGTAAAGGGCCCAGAGAAATCTCCATCTATGCAGATACCATGTGATGGGTGAGAGGGTGAGCTGCACCAACCACAAGCAAGATCTCGGATACAAGAGGAGCACTGTGTATGGCGGGAGCAATTGCGACACAATTCAGTACTAAATGAAGCATGAATGTATAATTAAGAGCAATCAATACAGTTTAAAGTTTTTGAATTGGATTAAATTAATTATTTGTAATAGGGTTGTTTTTACACAAAATTCCAACTGGCACATGCATTATTTATATCTCTTAACTGCAAAAATAACTGACTACAAAATCCTTAATATATTGCAAACATTTATGTTTTTAAAAATACTTTTTTTTCTTTCTCAAAGTAAAAACACTAACCAAGAGAAATGTGTTCAATAATAAGCAAGCTAATTATAATAGCTGCAACCAATAATTATTATTTTAATTATAATAAATAGGTTTCTTAAGAGAGATGTTTTATGATAAAAAAGTCAAGAGTTAAATAATAAAGCAGAAAACATGTCAAAAGAATTTTGCCAATTTTCCATTCATATCATAGGAGGTAATGCAACAGAATACTGTTTATAAGTGTTGCCTAAATTTAAAAAAAAAATATGGTGAAGAAGCTACTCCATGCAGCAATAAATTTTTAAATGCTAAATTATATGCTTATTAAGAGATTTTCCCATTATTCCAAAATCATGTCAGAGGGGAATTGTAGTGCAGAAAATGTGTCTTATAAAACAATTTTTCTATTCATATTGTAGATGACGTAGCAATACTGTTTAAGGGTGCTGTCCAGATTAAAAAAATTATGAAAGAGAAACTACTTCATATAACAATAAGCTTTTACAGGAAGTTAGGGGAGGTAACATAAATTTCCTAGCATTAGGGTTTATTTTGAAGCCCAGTGGTCGAGTGGTAGCATATCGTGCTTCCATGCCACAGATCTTGGGTTCAAATCCTGGGCTGGGAGAGGTCGACTCAGCCTTTCGTTCCTTCAGTGGGTTGATAAATGAGAACAAAGCTCCCTTGGGAATGAAACACTGGGAGTCTTTGTTTCAACTGACCACCTGACCAAAACATCTGCTAATGCACCTTAGTGCCCAAGGTTATGAAAACTGAGATGGGCACAGTAGGCCCGAGTGGGCAGTTGCACCACTGAGTTTAGTTCAGTAAGGTTTATTTTAAACACATTTATCAATTAAGAAGTCTTTTTGTTAAATATTTGATTAATCGACATGTTATATACATTAATTTTAAAAATAAAATTAAGTTATTAAAAGTACATTTTATGGTCCAAAAAGTTGAAACCCACCTGGTTTTGATGCATAATGATTTAAGAAGTTTGTAATAACAGTAATTATTTGTTCTTTTTTTATCTTTACATAAACTGCATAAAGAATTTTTGAATATATATTATTCATTAAAAAAATGCTAACCAATAAACAATTTTTCAAAATTCAATTTTGAGGCAAGTTGTTGAACATAGAAAATAAATAAGCGAGAAAAATACTTTACCCAATTCCTGCTCGATTTTCATCCACCCAATCTCGACATTTGCCAAATGCAAAAGATGATGTATAAGTAGAAAAAAAGAAACATGTCTGAGTCTCTTCACACCAAGCACACATGCCAGGGTCACCCAAACAGGACACACATGTAGAACGTCTAGAAATATTTTACAAAACATACAAATGAAAACAAAAGGAGTGAATTTTTTAAAAAAAGTTATCTGATAGTCTTCTGATGTAAATTTTACCTATAATTTAAATTTTATACTTATAATTCTAAAAAAGTAAAGCAATTAAATTTCAATTTTTAAAAAAAAGTGGGTAGAAAATTTATAGTGTAAGAAAAAATATTGCTGATAAAATTAAATATATTAATAATTCTCATTGGTAAAGCTATCATTCATTGTTTTAGAAAAAATGTGGAAGAAATTCAGTGTTATCTGCCAATAGATAATTTGTTTCAATACTTTTAACACAAGTTTATAATTACTATGGATGCTCACTTGCTCATGTTGTTCTACTTCATTTAAATCATCATTATCAAAATCAAAATTAAGATACAATGCATACCCATTAACTTTGAATTAGTAAACTTCTTGCATAGGAAAACTGTTGGAGAAGTAATACTTCTCAGACTTATTTCTCCAACTCAAAAAACTTGCAAAAGTAAATATAGATGCAAGTTGGATGACATAAACTTGTAGGCTGGGATGAGAATTTAAACAAGCAAAAGTGTATGCAGTGAACATTTGTCTCATTAAACTGATTCTAAAATTAAATGTGTATGCAGTTACAGAAAGTATGCAAAAAGCACAGTAAATAAATTGAATAAAATTCTCACTATTTTATTTAACATATTTATTATTTTTTATAACGATTGTAATCATTTTTAAAAGGCGTGGCTCTATTGTACACATCCACAATGTGTCCTGGACACCAAAACAAGTTACCCACCACTGCCCTTTAAGCAATGAAACAAACCAATTTCTTTCAAAAGTTCATGTTTTCCATTCAAAGCTTCAGTGACATTTTTTTAAGGACTACTTATAATAAAAAATTCAGAAACTGATCACTCATTTTTTAAAGGTTAAACTTGATGTCAGTTAGGAGGAGAAAATTACTACAATTATAAACATGAAAAAAAGTTAAATAAAATAGACAGCCTAATCTAAAAAGATTGAATAGATAACTTATGTTACAGCTAATTTTATATATTTTTATAATGCATAGATGTTATTTACTTACTTTGGACAAGGGATGGGACAGCCTCGTGGATGTTGCACTGATAGGCGGAAACGTCCTCGCCGTACACAAATTGCTGGCTCTACCAACCATTCACAAGTAGATATCTGTATTTTAACATAATTTTAATTTTATGTGACAAAAAAAAAAAGCATCAATTCATGGACAATTAAATTAAATAAATAAGCAAATGCATATACAATAAAAACTATATATAGATAAATCTTTTGTAATCTGATGGTTAAGCAGTTATCTATCTTCACAATGTTTACTAAGTAGACTTAACACACTTTTTAAAAAATGCTGGGTCATGAAAACTCTTAATGTACAAAGAATTAAGAATATAAAAAAAAGCAGTTCAGATCCAAAGATTAAAAATATTTTCTATAGAAACTAAGATAAATATATTATTTAAAACAACAAATATCCCTTCACTTCCCCAACTAACTTTTCAATATTATAAATCACTATCCAAAATAAGGCAATTTTTTAGTGATATATTTACAAATAAAAAACGAATCTTCAAGCAAATCTGGTCTAGCATACATGACCAAATGCAATACTACACAAATTACATCTAAGTATATCTAAGTGTATGCTTTAAATTTTTAGAAAATAGATTTGCACATTGTATTGAACGATGTTTCATTATCATGACTTAAAATTACTTAAGTTTTTTTAGCCTTTTTTTCCCATTTGGTTTTACAACTTTGTGACAGATCTATACGGTCTTACACTAACCTTCTCTATTTTCTTAAAAGTACTTTATTTATTTCAACCAATTTCCACCGGGAGCCAAAGCGTGATTTGTGCAAATGAGATATATTATATAAGTTCGGGTTTCGCGAGTTAGAAGGTTAAGTAAAGTGAAGAGATAGAAGGGTGAAGCTAAATGAATTGAAGATCGGCAGGTCAACAGATGGTTGTTGATATTAGTAGATAGCAGTTACGTGTGGAGCAACACTGGGAGAAGTAGATTGAAATTGGTAAAAATTCCATGTTACAGAGTGTGGATCTTTCTCCATTCTCCTATCCAATCAACAAGGAAGATATCATCATGACGGAACAGCCGATGATAAAAGACGGTCAGTGATTTAAAATATTGTGAATACGTGTACATGGTTTAGCTGTAATTGTGCGTGTTTGAGCTTTCGTGGATTCAGTTGCGATTCTGTTGTTCCGTTAGTAGTAATTCCCCTTTGCATCCTCCACTTAATTTATTTCTCTTAAATTTGAATTGTGTGTTTATATCCTTCTGTGATTAATAAGAATCAATAAATATAGTGATTTGCAATTATGTCATGATCATTTAAATCTGCCTACAAGACCAGAAATATTTAATGATAGACGGGAAGATGCAGGGCCGGACCGTGACCTTTGGGGGCCCTGGGCTAACGATATCTGGGGGTCCCCAAATAATTAAAAAATTTGTATTTTCCTTAGAAAGATTTTTGTGCGAAAAAATTTAAAATACATGAAACTTAAGGTTTTTTTTTATTTCAAACAATTTAAATACATCATAAACAATAACATAATTTACAAAAAAATCTTTTCTACACTTTTGTGCTGCAAATTCTTTTATTTGCTCATCACATTTTAAGTCTTTAGTGAGATTAGTATTAATAGAAAGAAGTCATAAATAAATAAGTCTAGTATTTATCACTGTCCTATATTTCTATATAGGACATTTTAGAGAATGCACGCTCCGCTTCACTAGTAATAGGGAGCGTTATTAAAATCTTTATAATGGTATACAAAATTGGAAAACGTCAACAAGTTTTTTTCAGAAATTAAATTTAACATATCACTACAAGTATAGGATATAGCTCAGTTTGTTTTAGATAAGTTTCGAGTTTATATAACACCTTCATTTACTAAATGTTGGTCTACATCACCTTAGTTAATAGTAATCAATAATAGCGCGTACGCTTTTCAGGTGGACGTTCCCCTTCCTTTGATCTTGCAAATCTATCAAAAATTTTGATTTCTTACTATATATTCTGTATATACTTGGCTTCTATTAAAATCAAGGATTAGCTTATCAAACGCAATAATAAACGTGTCCCTTTTAAAATTGTCTGTCCCAAACAAAGTTTTTTCTGTCAATTTATCTGCAAATTTTGAAATGTTTCACATCACTTATGCTCTTGTTCACATCACTATATTGTATTTCTACACTAGGATTTAATTTTTTCGCTGGTCTTGATACTCCTTTAGTTTTTTTTATTTGATTCATCTACATTGCTTATAAACGTTTTTAATGACATAATTAACTTATTTCCTTCACAATGAATGAATATTAACGCCACGCTATTCAGCTACACGAGGGCTTTTGGCGACAGACCTCGTAATTTTGAGCCATGGTCAAGTGACGAGGACGACACCTCAGCTGGCAACCCCTCTCCGAACTACCACACCAACGGAAGGACGTTTGAGCTCTCGACAGATTTAATGTGCATCGCGCCCCTACACGGTGGGTCTTTAGTGGTATTGGGCTCGAACTCATGACATGCCAGCCACGATCCGATACCTTGACCACTAGGCTACTGCAACCACTATTCCCTTCACAGATGTCCAAACCAGGAGTTTGTAATTGTTTATTAACTGAAAAAATTAAATTTTTGAAAAATTTCTTCCTAAAATATAATTAAAATGGCAATTTCAAGTTTTGAAAATTTATTAAAAAAAATTACTGCGTTTTTTCGGAAATCAATTTTTTCATTTTCATTATCACTAAATGTTTTAAGAATATTTATGTTATTACTATATTTATCTTTTAAGGCTTCAACAGCATCGAAGTGACAAGACCATCTGGTTTGACTTAAACTTTTTAAGGTAACTTTCAGTTTAATTTCACGATTTCCACCTACGGGTCGAAGCAGAAAAGAAAACATTGTTGCACTAAACCAAAGAAGTTCACAATTTCAGTTGCAACCTTAATTGATTCTGCACCAACCAGACTGAGAATGTGCAGCACATGGCACATAATTAGCGATTTTTTTTTCATTTAGAAGAACTGCACATCATTATATCAACCGGACGTATTGGCAGCGTTGTCAAATATCTGTCCTCTACAAGTATCTAATAGCAGTCCATTTGTTTCTAAAAATTCTTGTAGAGAATTAAGTATGTATAATCCGGTGTGACTACTAATATTTATTAATGAGACATATCTTTCATAAACTTTTCCTCAAAAACAATATCGTAGTACAATAGCAAATTGGTCATTGTGGGACAAAGTTGGTGTTGAATCCATCAAAATAGAATAGAACTTTGTGTCAACATTATTTATTTGAGTTGTAATTGTTTTAATTATTTGCTTGCCCATGATCTCGATTATTTTTTAATATATAGTTTTTGGTAAGTAAGATATTAACGATTTTAGTCGTAATTCTCACAGTCGTAATGTTCACAAATGAATTGTTCGAGCTCTCTGCTAGCAGTTCCAGTGCACCCATAAAATTACCATTATGAGGAGAACCAAAAGCTTCCTCCATACCTCTAAATGCTAAACCTCTCATAGCTAAGCTACCGCAATAACATGTTTGAGGACATTGTGGCAATATTATATTGTGTATCTTTTGTTAGTTGCCTTTGTAACTGTTTATCTAACAACGGAGAGGGCATGACTAAGGAAATACATTAGAGGGAGATATTGTGTAATAGTGTAGTACTCCTTTAGGATGTTCAACCCTCAATATAATAGCGTCGAATAGAAATTTTGAGATAGTATATTCAATAATAGTTCCGAGAAAATAGCCTTCGAAATTCATACTTAGCTTTTATACAATTAAGTTTTATTCAACTCTAGCGATGCAGTGGCATATGTGGTAGTGCACCTGCATTTCGCACGGTCTGTCAGGGTTCGAGAAGTGCGATCAACTTGCTTTGTTTTTTTATCAATTCATTTGATTATTTTTACAATTAAATAAATTTGTTTAAAAAAATGCTTATTAAATATTTTATGCAATTATTTTATATTTTAAAAACTAAAACAATTGCTATAATTATATAAATATTTAACTTATATTTTATAAATATATAACAAATAATTTTATAATTTGATAAAAAAATAGTTTTATAATATGTAAAATTGTTTATGATGTTTTATTATTGCAATTATTTTACAATTATATAAAATATTTGATAAGAAAATTTTTTTAATTGTAAAAATAACTAAATGAATTGGATAAAAAGCAAGTCTCTCTACCGAGCGATTCAACCCTGACCGATTACAAAAGAAGCTGGTGCGCTATCACATATGCCACTGCATCGCTGGGGCTGATTAAAACTTAATTGTATAAAATGAATTGTAGTAGGAATTTCGATTGATATTTTCTCCAAATTCCGCTCATTCGGCGCTATTACATTGAGGGTTAACCATCCTAAAGCAGTGGTCTTCAAACTGTGTTCCACGGTACCCTGGGGTTCCACGAATCCCAATAAATCTAGAAAGAAACAAATGTGTATGCAAAATGGATTCATGTTCTCTATGAAGTTTACAAGTTACAAGTATCTATAGCTCACCCCCCCCATTCATTAGCACTGAAAATTTGTTTTGATATATCGTAACTTTATTTTTCAATATTTTTAAACGTTTATTATGAAATAATAAAAGAATAATTAAACGGTTTAAATTTATATATATACTTTCTACTCTAGATTGTGAATATTATATTGTTTACTATCTCCAGCTCCACGAGATAAATTTTATGCTCATTAGTTAGCACAATGTCTTCAAAAACTAAATAGTTTTCTAATGGGAAATGCACCTATTTACATAAGTGGAAAACAACACCTATAATGAAGGAAAACGAGCAACATGTTAATAGAGTTGATGTTAAAATCTAAATTTAAGCAAGAACAGCTTCTAAATTTTAGGTTTCAAATTCTCTCTCATGCAAAATACACGCTATTTCTCATACATCTATAAACATTTTAATGCCATTCAGAACATTGTGTAAGTGAAATGTGTTTTTCAACGTAAGTGGCTAAGAAAACAATGTATAAAAGCAAATTATACTCAGAATAAGTAATGCAATTGCACTTAATCTCAAAAGACCTAGACTTCGACAGTTCGTGTGAAAAAAAGGAAGCACATATCTCAGTTACTAAATATAATGCATGGATAGGTGACACTTGAATCATATATTAATATTATTAATGAGTAAATTATATTAACAAAAATTAGATTAGAGTCTTTTTAATAATAAATTCAAAAACTTTTTTTAATTGCTTTTGCATGAAGTGCCTGTATTAACATGTTGATATACTATAAATACTACTTTCAGAAATATTCTTCGACGTATGTGTTTGAAATGGGGTTCCACGGAAACACTTTCTAGTTCTAGTTGTCCCACGAAAGCACTGTCAAATTTTAAGGGTTTCGTGAGTTAAAAAAGACTACTGTTCTAAAGGAGTATTGCTAATACACAAACTCTCCTTCTCAAATGAATTTCCTTAGTCATGCCCTCCCCTTGTAAAACAGACTTATTTTCTTTTCGTGTCAACCAAATTAACACTGAATTTTTATGTTCAATAGAATTTTCATGATTTTCTAAGCAACTTGTTAAGTGTTTCCAATCAGAAAATTCGGTTGTGTATTGAGAATTTGTTTTAGAAAAAAGTTTGAAGATTAAACAAAAAACACTACCAATACTAGTTGAATAACATAGCCAAGATTTTTCAAGCACTTAACCATTTTAAAATTTTTTAATGAAATGATTATTGGGGCGCACACACGCAAAAATGATCTCTATTGTCCTTTGTATTCTCTTACCGAAACAGAATATATATTTTTTGGATTTTTATTTTGAAAATAACTCATTTCATGTGAAAGGATATAATTAATAAAATTATTACTTAGCAATTTAGGCCACGAACCCACGTCAATGTATTTTTTAAACTCAAACCCAACATTTTGTAAACACTTTTAGGTCGGGGCATTACTGATGTCCTCTGTCTGAACAACACATTTTTTCAGGAGGCTGCTGGTCATCAAGATATTGCTTATTTTCCTCATTAATATTTGCTTGTTGTGCTTCTCCGTTTCCTTTGGCTAAGTTTCTTTCCCTTTCACTTCAGTGGCGTAACATACCCCCCCCCAGCCACCCCGCATTGCAGGGGCCCCAAGGTTCTAGGAGGCCCAAAACCTGATTGCACCTCTACTGCACAAAAATAAATGGCTACAGAAAAGTGCCACTACGTTTGTATAAGTGCTCGATGCTCATCGGCACCGTCCTATCATATAGAGCCTCTGTCTATTAATTACTATAATTTCCGCTTATTCGGTGGTAGGGAGGAAGAACAAAAGTAAATTGCACTTGCTCTCGAAAATAAAAATGAATTTGGTATGGTATTTCGGGTATTTTATTTTTGAATTGTATTTTTTACTGGTTTGTTATTTTAATACTATTTTGATTGTAAGCATCTTTTTCTGTTTGTTATCTTCAGCAGGGAAAGGCCCATACGTAGATCCGGCCCTGGGAAAATGGTAATCTGAGGGGTGGATTTGATTTAAGACACTGGCGCCCAACACAAATACTGGATTTAAGATCGAGTGCTAGTTTTAGGGTTCTGCCGGAATTATACTTTTCAGGCCGAGAGAATGTTTCGGAGTTCCTTGGTAATATTGATGATAATATAGCTTATTATGAAATACCGGCGAATTTGGCATGTGCGTATTTAAAAGGTCATTTATTTGGGAGAGCGTTAGACTGGTTTGAGGTGGTAGGATTTGCGTGTGTAAGTGAAGAAGCGACTGCCTTCGCGTCACTAAAAAAGAAGTTAACAGATAGTTTTCCAGTTGTAAGGAATAAGTCGGAGTTAGGGGCTCAGTTTTTTTCATCCAAGCAGCAGAAGGGACAGACCCCCGTCGGATTTTGTATATAAATTATTAAAGATTCATAAGACTTTAGGGTTGAATTATGATGAAACAAAATTGGTCGATCACATTGTAATGCGACTCGAACCCCAGATTATGGACTATTTAGAGGTTCGAAACCCTACAACGAAGGTACAGTTGTTAGAGTTGGTCGATCGGTATGTGGAACGTCATAGGTGCAGAGAAACCCAGGGTTCGAGTAATATTTTTGCTAGACGAGGGTGGGATATGAGTAGGAATCCTGCGGAAAGATGGAATAATGGAAATTGGAGAGATACAGGGGTCGGAAATAGACAAAATTATCAGAGAGGAGTAAGCAGAGGGGCAAACAGTTTTTCTCGTTGTGATTATCGAAATCAGGGATTCGAGGGAGGAAACCGCAACAACAAACCAAATCATAGACCAGACCATTATCAGAACCGTAGGATGGTAGTTAGTAAAGATCCAATTGATGATTCAGCAAGGCGGAATTGGAGGTGTGGTGATGGCACCAGCGGAAGGCAAGGAAATTTAAATTTAAACTCTCTAAGCGATCGTGTTGCAGGAGGTAAGCGGTCGCTAGTTGAGTCAAATCCTCCTAATCGGATTAAACTTAATTCATTACGGTTATCACCAGTTGATCTTCCATATGTGCTGATTCTTTTACAAGACACGTTTGGAAAAGCTCTCTGGGATACAGGTGCGGAGAAGTCATTTATTTCGGAGGAGACGTATCGATCATATTTTTCTTTTCGTCCTATTAAGAAATCGTCAGCAGAAGTAATTACGGCACAAGGGTCGCAGTGCACAAATTTGGGCACTGTTGAATTACGGATTAAGATAAGGGAATTTTTGAAGTTGTGGAATTGTCATGTGATTGCTGAGATGCAATATCCATGCATCTTGGGCATTGATTTTATGTTGCATACAAAGATAGATTTTGATTTTTTTACGAAATCGTTAATCATTCCGGACGAACCGGTACAGATAGATTTATCAAAGACGAAGTTGAGTATAGGGAAAAAACAGAAGTTGTATGTTTTGTTTAATGAATTTCAGGACTTGTTTTTGGCTCAGCCAGGTCTGACGCATGTGTTTTATCATGAAATTGATACAGGTGATCACCCTCCTGTTTCTTCGAGACCTTATCGCTATGACAGGGTCAAACAGGGTATCATTGATTATCACGTTAAGAAAATGCTGGACGAGGGAACTATAATTCCAACAACATCGCCTTACCCATCTCCTGTAGTTTTATGTTGGAAGAATAACGGATTGCCGTTAGACGACCCGGAAGCTTATAGGTTCGCAATAGATTATAGAAAACTAAATGCTATAACGAGGTATCCACAATATTCGCTACCGCTAATTGATGATCTGATAACTAATATTCCACACACCGAAATTTTGTCATCACTTGATTGACGTAGCAGGTACTTTCAGATGGCGGTAGACCCAACAGATATTAGTAAGATGGCATTTGTTACAAGAAATGGTACTTTTGCATTTACTCGCATGCCATTTGGCCTCTCGGGGGCGGCTCCAAATTTTCAGAGGGCTATTGAAATCATCCTTAAACCAGTTTTCGGGCGTTTTTCATTCTGTTACATGGATGATGTAATAATTTCTCCATCTTTTGAGCGCCATATAGAGCACTTACGGGAAATATTCAGATTGTTGCAAGAGGCTGGTTTAACATTAAATTGTGAGAAATGTCATTTCGCGAAGGAACAGTTACGTTATTTGGGTCTAGTTATTAGTAAAGAGGGAGTTAGAACAGACGAGGAGAGAGTAAAAGCAATTCTTGAAATGAAAACCCCGAAAAATGCGAAACAGGTAGCAAAATTTTTAGGAATGAAGGGGTGGTATCAGAACTTTAGTAAGGACTATGCAGACCTGTGCGAACCCTTGTATGGTTTGAAATGGAAAAATTCTAAGTTTAGTTGGTCGGAATCGGCGCAGGAAGCCTTTGATCATATTAAAAAAGCAGTGAAAGAAGCTCTCGTGTTACAGTTACCAGATTTTACCAAAGCTTTTGAACTTTATACGGATGCTAGTTCAGTGGGTGTCGAGGCAGTGTTGACACAGAATAGTAAGCCTATTGCGTTTGCCTCAAGAACATTAAGCGAGTGAATATTAACGTCGCACTGATTAGCAACACAAGGGCTTTTGGCGACGGTCCGCTCAAGAACATTAAATAGGGCAGAAAGGAACTATAGTGTGATAGAACGTGAATGTTTGGCGGTCATATGGGCGTTAAATAAATATCACACATATTTCGAATCTTTGCCGGTGAAGTTGATAACAGACCATGCAGCACTCACCAAATTAACGAACAGGAAGAATTTGTCGAGTAGAATGATAAGGTGGACGCTTAAGTTGGCAGATTTTAATGTGGAATGGGAGCATTGCCCAGGTACGCAAAGTGTGGTGGCAGATATATTGTCTAGAAATCCATTAGATAGCAATGATGAAGCAAAGGTATCTTGTGCGGCGATTAGGTCATTGGTATTATCGTCAAGGGAACAGTTGAGGGAAGAACAGAGGAATGATCCGGAGTTGGGTCATATAATGCATTACTTAGAAAATCCTGATGATAGTTCAATTAATGAGTCAGTCTGGAGAAAATGGTTCTGCGATTTTAAATTGGTAGACGGTTTGTTATACTATGCAAAATATACAACCACGCTCAGTGAATTAAGGGTATTTATACCCAAAACATTGCGTAAAGATGTTATGCGAGAGTTCCATGACTCGCCAATGGCGGCCACCTCGGAAAAAAAAAAGAGACCTACTTGAGTTATTTCCCATTTATGAGGAAGTTTATTTATAAATATGTATCCACCTGCGACCTATACCAGAAAGTAAATTATAAGAACGGCTTACCAGCTTGTCAATTAATTCCGATAGTAACGAATTTTCCAAATGCAATAGCATCTTTAGATTTATTAGGCCCGTACCCTGCCACTAGTCCGGAACATTATAAATTTATTTTGGTAATAACGGATAATTTTTCTAAATGGGTCGAAATAGTTCCCTTAAGAAAAGCTTCAGCTAAGGCAATTGCCAATGTATTTTTGAAAATTATATTTCACATTATGGAGCTCCAGTAAAGTTAATCAGTGACAATGCCCCCCAAATGATATCCGAAGTTTTTGAGCAAGTGTGTCGCAGGTTGAACATAAAACATGTTAAAATGGTGGTATATCGACCACAAGCTAATCAAACGGAGAGAGTTAATCGTACTCTTCTACAAATGATTTCGAGTTTTGTAGAAGATAATCATACACACTGGGACCAATTTCTAAAAGAGTTTAGTTATGCTTTGAGGACAGCAGTACATGAAACAACGGGGAAAACACCAGAGGAATTATTTTTAGGTAGAAAATTAATCACCCCATTTCAGAAATTAGTAATGGTAACTGATGGATCAGACTTAGTTTGTGGAAATATGGAGAAGTTGTTTGAGGAGGATAGAAGAAATACTAGGAAGCAACAGGAGAAATGGGCGAAATACTATAATAAGAGGAGACATGATGTTAATGTGAAGGTTGATGATCTAGTGTTGGTTCAAACTCACCCGTTGAGTTCGGCGAGAAAGAAAATTGCGGGTAAATTTATGCCAAAGTTTGAGGGCCCCTATAAGGTTTTGAGTGTGAAAATTAATAATTTAGTAATATTGAAGTTTGGTGAAAGAATAACGGTTAATGTGGATCAGGTGAGAATTTACCATCAAAGAGAATCAGAAGACAGTGTCAGCGAATCTGAAATTGCGGGAAGTAGTAGTCAGCATAGAGCAGTAGCATCAGAAAGGTTGGATGATAGGCAGCCGAGAGTAGTGCAGTCAGAAAGCGATGAGAATAGTCGTAGAGGATCAGAATCAGGAAATTTGGAAGGTAGTGGAGATGTAGCCAGGGATAGATGCGATGGAGAGGAAGTGAGAAGGGGGAAGCGTGTGCGGACGGAATCGACTGTTTCTTCGGAGACTGGCGCGTATAATTTCTGGAAGAGAAAGCCATGGTGGACAGAGAGGGAGTAAAGAAGAAGGCCCGAATCCTGGTTCGAGATGCAACAAAGGAAGAAGAGACCAGAGGCACCAGCATCCAAAGATAAAAGAAAGGTGACCTCGTCCATCAGTAAAGCGGTGCAGAAAGAGAGAATATGAGAGGCAGTCGGAGGGTACAGCAATTCCAGGACCATCCCACAGAGAGAATAGAAAATCCAGATGCAACAGGTCCCATCCAGTCCAGCAGGAACGGCACTGCCCATACAACCTTCAGAGCCGACGTCGAGTGGACAGCAGCCAGAATCGGAATCCCGCAAGAGGAAAGAACGCCCCAGCAGAAGCATATCAACTACAAAAAACTCAATGGAGGAGAAGGAGACCCAGAAGGTTGGAGTGGAGAGAGGACAGCCCTAGTCAAGTACAGAGTCATCCAGTACAGAGGCTGTGGTTGGAGACAAACCCTATGAAGATTGGATCTAAAGATTAGCCAGGTTATATAATTCTAATTTGTTTATTTTAACTCTGACAGACAGTTCAGAGTATTTTCCATGTGGGCTAGTCTAAAATTTTTTGTTTTGTAAAGTTTAAAGCGTACAAAAGTTGTCACTGCGTTGTGTGCATTTTCATATTGATTGAAAAATGAACTCTTTTGTATTTAATATTTTTCCAAATTGTGGAAAAACATTTGTTGGATTGCATTTGTTTTGCTACACATTAAAGACATGGCTTTATATGTGAGATTACTTGTATTGTTTGTTGTAATATATTGTATGTTGAAAAATGTATATATTTTTGTATGTAATTATTAAGATGTACAAATAGTATCTGGTTTCGGGATGCGGCGTAATTAGGATTACTAACAATAACATTAATAGCGCAGTGCGATTGATTGGGAATTTTTGAAAATGAAACCAGATGAAGGTTATTTTGATATGAAACTATATATATAATTGATATAATGTATGCCATATTTGTGTCAATATGGAAATTGTATAATGTTATGTGCGTTTAATGTCATATTTTGGAAAGATAGTAATCCGGTTTCCTTTCAGAGAAGCAGTCCCTGAACATAGTGATGAGATGAAAAGTGATTGTCATATGAAGATACCTATGTAAAATTCTTTATATTTATTAGTACTTAAGTAAAGTGCATGATCAGGGTTTTTTCCTTATGGCAAGGTATTCCCCTGATCTTCACCCGAATGGGATGCACTGTAGGGAAGATATGTGAAATATAAATAAAATGGAGTGGAGTGCCCTTTTGAGTAGTTATTTCTGTCTGTTAGTTTAATTAAAAATTGTGGAGTTAGAGAGTTCAAACCTTTTTGCAGGTTCAGAGTTTTTCAGGTGTAAGGGGTGTTATGCGAGTTCTTTCAGGTCGTTTAGACCTTCAATAAATCACGCTTTTTTCTCGGAGGGGGTTGTGACGGATTTATACGGTCTTACACTAACCTTCTCTATTTTCTTAAAAGTACTTTATTTATTTCAACCAATCTCCACTGGGAGCCAAAGTGTGATTTATGCAAATGAGATATATTATACAAGTTCGGGTTTCGCGAGTTAGAAGGTTAAGTAAAGTGAAGAGATAGAAGGGTGAAGCTAAATGAATTGAAGATCAGTAGGTCAACAGACGGTTGTTGATATTAGTAGATAGCAGTTACGTGTGGAGCAACGCTGGGAGAAGTAGATTGAAATTGGTAAAAATCCCGTGTTACAGAGTGTGGATCTTTCTCCATTCTCCTATCCAATCAACAAGGAAGATATCATCACGACGGAACAGCCGATGATAAAAGACAAGGTCAGTGATTTAAAATATTGTGAATATGTGTACGGGGTTTAGCTGTAATTGTGCGTGTTTGAGCTTTCGTGGATTCAGTTGCGATTCCGTTGTTCCGCTAGTAGTAATTCCCCTTTGCGTTTTCCACTTAATTTTATTTCTCTTAAATTTGAATTGTGTGTTTATATCCTTCTGTGATTAATAAAAATCAATAAATATAGTGATTTGCAATTATGTCTCATGATCATTTAAATCCGCCTACACGATCAGAAATATTTAATGATAGACAGGGAGATGGTAATCTGAGGGATGGATTTGATTCACGACAACTTCATATGAAATGTTTACAAACTTTATTCATAGTATCTAAATTTTCAGATTTTTTACTATAGCAACCGAATTGGCGACACTGAATAAAACCCCACAAATTCTAAAAATGAAATATGTGCCAGGAACATGGAATGCATAGTCAAAAAATATATTGTGAAAAGTAATAAGTAAATATAAATAAATAATAATAAAGAAAAAGAATAATTAATCTTTATAACTTCATTTAAGTTTTTAATTAAATTTTATCAGTTAAGAATTCAGTTAATCCCAGATTTGCATTTTAGCATTTGAGTTTGCAATATCAATGAACAGTTAGGCTTATAATGGTAACAAGCAGAGAAATATGAAACAAAGCCCACGATAGCCAATTCAGTGCCTACAATACATGCGAAATCAGGGTTGCTAATTTGGCGAGTTATCTCTAAAGTTGTCATGATTGCAATAGTACATAAATACTAAATTTTTTTCATGCTTCTTGAAATGTATGCTGATCACTATGATAAGAAAGTATTTACAAAATGTCAGAAAACCTAATTTAAAATATTTTATAAAAGAACAAGACTTACCAAAGCACACTTCTCACAGTAAATATAATCAGAACAGACAGTGCAATTATCAGGATGAGTTACAAGAAAACTACTCTTCCCATTCTTTTGGCAATAAATTGGAGCTCCTGATTTTAGATAACAATTCCTATTACTCTCGCACCATCCGCACAAAGCATCTGTTAGGCATGATAAACAATTGCTGTGTATAGAACATGCTCCATTTTTGTATAATTCAAGGTGCTTATCATCAATTACCTGAAAAAAATGAATAACCATAATTGATCCTTAAAAAGAGAGAGAGAGAAATTTCTGATAAAACACGGATTATTTTTTTTAAAGAACTTATTCATTTCTGAAGTGCAGCTCAACCTTATGACCAAATATCTTTTGTTACAGTCTCTCCAGATTTAAGAATTGATAACATTAAATCACACAATAGCTTCACTAGAGTGTAAAAGTTTCAGAACTGGGCAATTATGTAATAATTAAATTTTTTAGGATAATAATTTAAAAAAAGTAGTATGTTTTGTAACAGCAATCAAAACTTAAAGCATATTTTATACAAATGTCTATGTTCAAAGACAGTGGTGTTTTTTGATATCAAAATAAATATTAAGAGCTACTAGTACTTAGACAAAGAAAAATATTAATATACTTGAACACCAACCTCAAATTCAACAGAGAAAGCGGTCCATTTGAGCTGAACAATAGAGGTTTCATTCAAGTAGGTGGGTATTTTTACAGTGAAATCAAACATGTACTTGTTGCCCTCAGATGTGTCTGGAAAAATTGGAACTCCTCGAGCTCTGTGAACTTCGGAGCAGTAATAGGATGGCCTGGGACTATGACTGGCTGCTACTTCCTGCATTTTTAAAAGAAAACATATTTAGGGTAATGAAAAAATAACAATACAGAAATTTGACAAACTCTCCTTTAAAATCAAAGGTAATTATTTATTACTCTGCTATAAAAATGAGATGTGATATTTTTTTAAATGAAAAAACTACAGTTTAATAGAACACAGTCCTAATACATTTGTTTTAAAAATCCGATGCCCATCTCTGACCTTTCAGTCATTAGTCGATGAGCAGCCAAATACAACACAGAATGATAAAAGCAGTCACCAACATTCAAAGACAATTTAAAGCAGTATGACATATGTTAAAGTGACCCTCAGACATGGATATGTCATGGTCACAAAAAAGGTAGGAATCTGAATCTACCAATCTCATTCTATACAGGTAATGCTGCAAACAGGCATGACCAGTGGCACGTCTAAAACAGGCTCCGCTGACTACTTTAAGTACGGAATGTGATATTCTCATTGACTTATTCAGAAGGAAGCTCCATTTATTTCCTGAAGCCTTCTCTTTACACAAAATGTAATGGTTTGATTTATTAATGTAAGATGTATATATGCTACAAAGTTAAAGGAGGAACTGGTTGCATCATTTGGGATCCCCTCTTGGCCAATGTATCTGCTTTCTCATTTCCATATATTCCACAATGGCTAGGGATTCACATTTACATTGGGATACATTTAGGTATTCAAATGAATTATTGCAACTGAGCCATTTTTTTCTTTTCTTATTGTACTCTGTAAAAATTCTTACTTAGCTTCATTAACAATTTTTTTTAAACAAAAACATCTGTCCAACTACAGTAATATAAAATCAGAAAGCTTCCTAATAATGCATACTTTTAAAAACCAGTAATTATGAAGATTTAGTATTAAGAAATACATGCTGTTAATGAAATTTTTTCAGTAAAAAAAATAAAATTTTAAAAAATGCAATGTTTTTTTACAAAAAAAAATTGCATGATTAGCAAGATTTTATGAAGTCTGATAAATGTAATACAAATACTCTTACTTAACATGCAAAATTAAGTTTAACTTTTATAACAATAACTAAAATATTCAAGCATATCTAGCGATGAGCTATTTGCAAGGTCTATTCTCTCTAACTTTATTTTTTCCCATCCAGACAAATTGGCATTTTCAGATAGAACAACTCCACTTCACAAACGAGCATCACTAGTCAAGAACCTAAACAGTTAGCAAGATAGAGAATATAATTATGTGGACAATATAGCCTCACTAATACTTCCTGAATTACAGTCCTTATTCCTAAATTATCACCACTGCCTTCAGATCCCCATCCCAAGTATTTGGTTAATGAGCGTGACTTCCATCTTAACCAACATGAGATGGAGGTACTGTCACATCTTAAAATTGAACAGAACTTAGTAATAATTTTTAAAGAAACCTACAACGTTAACAAAATTCTTTTTCTAAAATTTTATAGACATTTTAATGACATAAAAATAAATAAAAGGATATGGGGGAAAAGCTTTCCATTACACAAAAAGCAAGAGTTTCCTTTTCAGGGATTCTACTTTCAGATTTCAATTATTTGTGCAACAATTCAGAATTTAAAACATGAAATATGTATCTTTGTAATGATTAAACTATTGAAAAAAAAACAACCTAATAACAGCAAAAGAAATGCTCATTTTGTATCAAAGGAACTCTTTCTTCACATGAAGAATTCTACTAACAGTTTGCACCAAACCAGATTTGAATGTTAGATTTTCAAGAGGTTACTTTTTAAATTTTTTTTTCCATATTTAAATAATTTAGAATGTCAATAACAAAAGTAATATATCAGAAAAACATACAAGATGATTTGATGTTGAATCATTACTCAGCTTCAGGACTGCATTTGATCCAGCAGAGCAAATGGAGAGTCTGAGTTGAGGTATTCTTTTAGATAGAGGCTTAGCATCGAGTGGATGAAGGAAGCCTAAAAATTTTACAATGTTCTCTTCAAGACCACTGGAGTCATACCTTTGAATTTCAGAACGAAACAATATGTCTTCGGATGCTTGGCGAAGATAAGTAACCTGAAAAGATAAGCATTAATGAATTTAATGTTCTTTTTTTTTTTTTGAAAAAAAAAAAAAAAAAAAAGATTGTTTCATAATTTGAATAAAAAATTTCCTGTTAATAAATTATACTATTATAATAAGTAGAACTTAATGTAGTTTTTTTGAAGAATAATTTGATTCTTACTTGACAGCTAAATTAATGTCATAATTAAGCTACATATGCTAGATGAATGAAATTTGTTATTAAATGTTAAGGGAAACAAAGAACTGCTTTACTCTTTAAATGTTTAGAATATGCCATTTGGAAATATATAAAATTATAAGTGACCTCATGTACAACAGTACTCACAAATACAGGCAGTAATTAATTAAAGAATCTGCTTTTGGATATACAATCCTTCTACCAATAAAATTATCACTTTGTCAGAGCTCCAAAATCTGAGTTTTATAAATCATCAAATAAAACTATTGAGATCACATAGAATTTAAAGTTCAGAAACGGATAAACAGAAATATTTTTTAAATATTAACATTGCCCATAATGCATAAACCAGATAAAAAATTTGAGCCATGTTTTTACACCACAATTTTATTCCATGTCTTAATACAACATACAAAGTACTGATATAATATTATGCATAGGCAGTATTCATCAGCAACTAAAATCTAACCTTTCAGATACTTGCTTGACTATAAGGATCAATAAAAATCTTGAAATATGCAAATTAAATTTTGAATAATTTAACAATACAAAAATATGTATGATGATAAGAACATGACTTTGATTAAACATCATAATACGGTCAAGATACTTGCATCATCAGGTTGCGAAAGATTGACTGGATGACGATATTTGACAGAAACAAGACCTGGTGGTGAATCTTTGAGGTAACAGTCCTCCACAGTCAGGGCATCAGTTCCTGCAGAGCCCCACCAATTCCCAGATCCAATTGAGTTCTTGGATGTTGAATTGGCACTTAGAGAACAATTGGATGAAGAATCTGCCAGAAATCAAAATAACCAGAATTTATTTTTGAAAAGGGGAAAAAATAGTACAGTAGTTATAAATCTCTCTATTACTTATATCCAAAAATCTCAAATAAGTCTAGTGTATAAAAAAAAATTTAAGTCTGTCCATTCCTGTCTGGAGAACGGATAACAATCCGAGTCAAAATCCATTCTCCAGACTTTAACATCTTCAGATGAAAACTCATAAGATGTTACACTGATTATATGAGATGCAAGCTGCCCTTAGAAAATGCAAAACCCTAAGCTTTAAGATACATATGTACTTCACTCTTTATTTACTACTTTATTTTTACGCACAATGCTATGAAATTTTGTTAAATGATACAAATGATATCCAAAATGGATTCCATCCTGCTTTCCAAAATCTTCACACCTCATCGCATGAAGACTGTGAGACACTCTTGGATATACAAATGCAGCAACCTCAATTACACCATACATCAGTCTTCAGTAGAACTTCGACTTGAACTCTTAACTCACCAACTACTATATGTTTCCTTTTTAAAAGAAAATTGTATTCCTTTAATTTAGTTAAAAAATCTACTAGAAATGATCATTTACCATTATTTTTCTTATTTTCAGTTACCTTATTTTCTAAAACTTAACATTGAATTCAACTACTTTCTAATAGCTAAATTTAAATTAATAGAAATTTAATTAAAAAGGAAGCAATCATGTAACAATGCATAGATAAATTCAAGAAAAAGGGCACAATAACAACACCAAACTGACCATCAAGTGAGTGACACTTGGCATCCTGTACACACCACATGCAAGAAAAAGGTGGGAAAGGGTCCTGGCGGTCAGTGATGAGGTTTTCAATGAATGGCTGACCCCAGATGAGACATGAAAAACAGTCAGTGAGTGCAGAACAGAGACCCGGGCATGTTTCAAAAGAAAGCTTCTTGCATACCTATTTTTTAAATACAATACACAAAAAAAATATTTGAAAAAATGCTTTGGAATAACAATTAACACATTCAAGAAGGTAAGTTTTTTTTGTAGGAAAGTACAAAGTAACATTTTCCCCCCAACATATTTCACATTTTTCTATTTGTTAGTTTAAATAATTCATAGAATATAATTAATAAATGACCTGGATATAACATTATACTAAATTAAAAAATAAAATATTGTTTGACAGAAAGGGTGTGCCTACCTTGTTATTTTTTCTTTCAATGCAAGTATTGCTGTCAGAACACCAACCACAAGCAACATTGGATAAACAACTTTCAACTGATTTATGCCTGAAAAACATTAAAGTAATATTTCATGCTTGTAGAAAGTATGCATATTTTCATTAAAATGGCTCAAGATAAAATAAAGAATGCCATTAATCAGACATAAATCACATAAAAGAATTGAACTTATACATATTCTACTTATAAACTTATACATATACATTAAAATATTTTAATTGCTATACAAATTTTATATTATACACACAAAGACGATAATCATGCCTTTTATAATTTTCCCATGTATACAAGCCATAAAAACTCTCTTAGTACTAATACATTTTCTATTGGAGATCAATGCATACAATTTTTATTCTATTTGAATTTTCAGGATATAACATAAAATACTTTCCTAAAATTGATACAAAGAGAAAATAAATTACTTTGAGCAAGTACTGAGCAAGAGTTGATCGCTGAGGACAGCTGTAGGAAGAACATATGCAAGGAGTAGGGATCGCATCGAGCCGCTATAACCACCAAATATCACTAGAGTGTGACCTCGACGAACACCCATTGCATGAGAGAAGACACCTTGAGGGATGGGATTAGGAGAACCTATCAAAGTAGAATGAAAAATAACAAAAAAATCTTTGATTATTTAATATGCTTCATTTTACCCACTTTAGGCGATATTACAAAGCTATCATTCAGATGAAAAAAATACACACATGAAGGAAAACATTAACATGTTCACTAATCTTCCCACCAGAAGTTAGTGAGAATCCAGATGCCAAAATTTTTATTTAACATTATTTGGAAAGATACTCATAACTCATGGGTAAAGCTCAAGGAAGTGAACTTTTAAAAAAGATAGGATAACACAATACTGTTATAAAAGTGTACAATATTTAATTAAAATGGAATAATTACATTTGTTTTGCACAAAAATTTTTTTAAATCACAATTTACATTATATCAATTATACAAAATTTTTAATCACATACTAAACTTAAAATTAACAATAAAATATTTTCAAAGTATAAAATTTGCTCAATTTTATCATTTTTAGAAATATCTAAAATTCTATTAGTAATTTTTACAAAAGAACAGATTTTCAAAAATGCAATAAAAACTCGATGCTTTAAACAGTTTATACATTGTCTAACTAATTAAGCTAAAGTTTAAATTCAACAGTACAGCAAGCATGTAAAAGTGAGGGTATTGAAAAGTCATTTGTTAAATTTAAAAGTTAATATGAATAATATTTAAAGACTGATAGGTTAAAATTGTTAGTTGACAAAGAGTTTCATGGAGATCTGAAACTTAATAACCATAAGTTTTGTGAGATAATAATGAGAAAATAACAAGTTGATGCAAATAAATAATATAACTCATTTTATGTAATTTAAGTTTCAATTAATAAATGGAATATGTTACATTTAATCAAATATTTTTTTCAGATTTATAATAAATTCTTTATCTTCTAAGATTATTTAAAGTGTTCCTATGTAATCGATAAAAGATTTTTATCTAGAAAATATATAATGTACATATTAATATTTCTTAAAATAAATTTATAATAGATATCAACAACATATTTTTAAAAATAAACTTGTAATAAATACTAACCAATAAAATCTTTCCTTAAATTAGAGTTATCAATCCATTTATGACATCTCAAATGATAAAGGTGTGTTTCATTATCATAACATATTTCTTCTTCCACATGTTTATGGGTGTATCCACCATAGATAATCATATAATCACCAACAATGGCTGCAGTATGGAATGCTCTTTCCAAAGGTATGAAGGCATTGTTTTCATACTTTATTTTAATCCAATACTTCTTTTCCACATGAAAAGCATACAGATGGTTAGTTAATTTGCTGACATGAGAATACTCTGCAGTGATGCCACCAAACACAAAAATTGTCTTCGTCTGTTGGTGGTACACAGCGCTGTGACCGACCAGACGATGACTGCTCACAGGTCCACCACAAGTCTCCACTTCTTCCCAGCCGCTCATGTCTCGTATGTTGATGCGGTACATTGTAGATGAAAACGTGCCATTTGGAAGAGTGCCCCCTATGACATATAGCCAATAAAAATCTACCAATGTGACAGAATGCTTCGTGAGTGGTGGTGGCATGAAATGATTTTTGGGTGTCATAAGATTCCACTGTAAACTGGACACATTGAAGAACCAGAGCTCATTAGAGAGCGTTCCATTTTCCAATTCCCCTCCAAAAAGTATGATGTTGTCGTGGTAACAAATGGCTGCATGACCATGACGAGAAGCAGGTGAGGATGTGGTGGTTATATTCGTCCATTGATTCTCTCTAAAAGAGAAGACTAGTGTGTCCCCCAATGCTCGTTTGAAAGTGAATCCACCAAAGACATAGAAACTGTCTGTGTGCTGCACATATGTTCCGGTATGACTAGCTCTTGCAGTGATGCCACTGGAAGATATTAGGTGCCAGGAGTTTCCACCATTTTTGTTGGAGTCTGGAAGACTACAGTCCATACCTGAGTAGCCTGGTTGGCACTCACAATGGGCTGGTAAGGTGCCATTTAAGTTACAAACGCCTTTGTTCTCATCCTGGCCACACTCACTGGGGCACAGGCTGATCTCACAGGCATCCCCTGACCACAGAGTATCACAGATGCATTGGTGGTTTTGGCATGTCCCTTTGCTACTACAATTTAAAGGACAAGAAGTGATGCTGTAGATGGCTTCAAAACCACTTCTCACATAATTGGTATCACTGTACAGTAAGATCAACATCTGAAACATAACATGATACACAATGAAAGAAACACATATACAAACCTCTAGTTTAAGTTTCACAACAAAAAAAAAAAAGAGGAAAGGCAGAAATGTTGATAGAAAGAAGTATTTAAGTAACTTTAAAAAGAAATAACAGAAATATTACCATTTGAAGTTTCATGAAGAGCTAGAATGCTATTATTAACATAATACTAAGAAAATTCAAGTGTTTTATAGCAATAAGAATTGTTAAAGAAACAAGACAAAGCAATTGTTAAAGAAAAAATTGTACAAACTCCCTTAATATATGACTTTGAAATACTATTTTTAAAATAAATTAATTAGTTATTTCCTTATTTACAAAAGCATTCATTTTATAGAGTATACACTTTTAGCTCAAAAACTAATTAATAAGCAAAATTTAAAGCAAAGCTATGGTTCAGAAAAATACAGTCTCATTTCATGTTACAAGTTACCTCACTACAATATATTTATAACAATAGACCAAGAAAGATTTATTTTTTTTCTCCTTTTTAGCAGAATTTTTGCTTTGATATTATTAAGTAACACAGAGTATGACTTACAGCTCCCTGAGTGGTGGTGATGGTTGGTGGAGTTGTGTTGCCACTGAAGCTTCCCAAAAGAGGACTTGTGTATGAATCTCCATCATAAATGAAGACATGGTCATAGGAGCATTCGGTGTCCATTTTTGTAAATGCGAGCGTGATGAATGAGTTCCTATTTGGTGCTGAAATGAAACATTATGTTACATTTATGTGAACTTTATATGCATGAACACCTTATGGGAAAATATGTAGTAGATTTTAACAATAGACTTAAATGATAAAGATACCTAAACTGTATTCATAAACTTTGACCTTTAAGTGGTCAATTTTTTTGCCTAAAACGTTAAAAAAGGCACATTTTTTATTGCAAATAACTAAGCATTATACTTAACAGAATGCGAAGATAAAAGGTTTTTTAAAAGTTTTCTCATTATTTTTTATTTGATTATTGAGGAACACAAAACCCCCTAAATGTTTGCTTTTTATAAATACATTCTGCACAACACTATGAAGAATGTATCATACCATCAAAATAATTTCTCTCCCATATGTACAAAAATTTTTTATGTCTGTTCCTCTTTTTCAAATGATTGAGGATTTTGTATGTGTGTGTGCATATATATATATACACACAATTTGAAGCATGGTATAATACTAAGTTTTACATTGCAATGGAGACAGGGATAATATCCGTTTGGGGGGGGGATTATCTTCCCATTATCATTGCTTCTCAAGCAACAAATTGTACATTGCCTTGTCAATCTTGTTATTCAAATACTTTCAAGAATCTGAATTCCTACCTTCAATGAAAAATTCCTGCTTTCACCACAAGCAAATTCCCTGATGAGAAGTATTTCAATAACATGAACAAACTGCATCTCTTAAAAATTATCACTAATCATCTCACTATAAGAACTAAAAATATGATACATTTAATAATTTCTATCAAAAGATAGAAAGAATTAAATATCAGTGCTCATACAGTGTACAGGAAAACCAGTTAAGGAGTTATAAGCAATACCCTTATTAATTTGTAAAACGGTATTTGGCAAAACCAGTACCTAAATCCATGACCTCTGAGTGCAATATAAATTCCTCAGAGTATTTTCATAGCTTTAACTAACTAGAGACAATGAACCCCTTGGAATGAACTAATCTATCCATAACAAATATAAGTAAATTCTTAAGTAAAATTGTAACAGTGTTTACACACACACAAAATATGTTTATAAAATACAATCAGTGGATAAATGACAAGAAGCTATTTATAAAAGATGCAGTAAACTACTAAATAATATGTAATTTTGGAGCAAAGAGTTTTCAGTTCTTTGAAAGAGATTTTAGATGATCAACAAATCTTCCAATCTGTATGCTCTTCCTCTCTGATGAGGCAGAATCATTCCATTGCACGCTTCAATGAAATAACAAAACTAAAAAGTGCAATAAATATAATAGATAAACCTGAATAATCAATCACAATATCCCCTGCCAAGTCCATACAAAAATGATTTGTTCTTTAATTGTTTCGCAATACTTTAAAAAGTTAGCAACTGCTACACTAGTCGAACTTGCTAAATAAAAGATGTATTGAATTTATAAAAGAAGCTTCTAACAGTGATACTGAATTGATTAATACATTATACAGACAAGTAGAGAATCATTGATGATGACATCTCACCTCTGATGAGCCATTCACAATGGGAATCCATTGGATATTCTTTATTTCCACTGGATATTGTGCCATAGCTTTCGAAGAGAACTTTGCGCTCTCGATCACAAGCAAAGGTTGGAGGACTGGGTCCGGGATCTAATGCAGGGCAAACAACTAAGGACAAACATATGAGTAGAAATATGTGGAGTTGCTTTAAAGATTTCAGATTCATTTTGAGATCGATTTCCATTTGGTGGGAAATGGAGACAGATGGAACCCACCAAAATAAAATACTAAAGGAAAAAGTATTGACATTTTGGTGGACGATTTTGACCTAATTCCATAGAGGTATCATCTTTACAGGCATAGCAGTGGCTAGAGAATGGAAGAATTATAAATATATTTTGTTACAAACAAATATAAGAATATATATGTATAAAACAGAAATACAAGAGAAGCATACAAACAAATGATTTTCATATAATATTGCAATTTCTATATCAGAATTTTATTCAAAAATAATTTTAAAACAAAAACATCCTATAATACAGCTTTTCTATGTTACAAAATTTATATACAGTAGGCAAATTCTCTTATTAACTCATCTGCATGCGTTGTAACATACTAGTAATGTTTTTTCTTAATAAACATTACATCATGCATTATTTATTTACATGTGGGCTTCAGTAGTAGTATTTTATTTTTATTTTCATCCTTCTTGTAAAGAATATGAACATGGAGGGAATGCAAGTAAAATTTTAAATTTTATTTTTACTATTTATTTTTCTTATTTTGATTCATTGTTTTAGTAATGAAAATATCAACTTAATTATCTTAGCTTTAATTTTAACATTTGACAATTTTGAATAAATAGATATATATACCATTTAGAAAAATATATGCATCATTATTCATGTAATTAATAAGTACTTTTGTGGAATCCCTCATTTTTGTGAGAATTTTTTTTCTGTATTGTTATATTTAATTCAGCAAAGTGCCCACTTCCAGATAGTAGGATATGATAAATTTTTTAATTACAAAGTAAAAACTTTGTGCTAATTCTCCTTTAAAAAATTTACATTGCATTTTTTAAAGAAAATTTTTCATTAATTTGTACTCTAATACAGCAATTTTGATAATGTTACTTAAAGAATAGTCCAAGTAATGCTGAATCCACCCACTTTCGATCTTTGTAAATGAATTTATTTTTGTGCTTTAAATAACTGCATAATATAACCCCCACCCCAATCACTCACATAAACCTGATATTTAAAACTGGTTTTGCACTTTTAATTCCCCCATCCAACCTGACACCACTCTAATCAATTTGAATGCTTGTTTGAATCCAGCATGCCACTTCTCAATAAAATTAATATTCTCATTAGTAGAATCTGGAAAAAATTTTGAGGTCAAATCCCAATAAATTATGAAAATCAGTGCAAAAAAATAAGATAAGAAATGCACAATTTTTTTTTAAAAGGGTGATTACACCCTAGCTTTGGCATATTTTTAATAATCAAATAATAAATAAAATCAAGTCTTTTTTTTCTTTAATTTTATATTTTATAAAACAAGTTATCTATTTCATGTACCAAAGGTCTCTGATTTTATATTTGTATTTTAAAACAGTAAATATTTCTTAATATCTGGAGAACTATTTCTTGCAATTTTGATTTATATTTAAAACTCAATTTACATGAAAAGCTTGAGAAAAATAGCCCAATGCAAATGAGTTAATAATTAATTTGGTTGAAATTAGAAATATATATAGCTAATAGTAGTAGCTAGATTTAATAATTATTTATTGCTAAAACACAATTAAATCTAAGTAGGAAAAAAAAAGCTTTTAACTTCTAATATAAAACTTAAGAAGTTAACTGTTGATCAACATTTCAATGGAGAAAATTCGAGTCAAAAGAATAATATAAAAAGTGTAGGATACCAATGCAAATAAAAAAAAACTAGTATAAGCCATTCTAATTTTATTTACACTTTTCAGAGTTAATGCTATAGAACTCATTTTTGGTACCTAAATTTTGGTCGATTTCTTCACATTAGCAAAATTACTGCATCAATCCTAAAGATTTTTTCAAACTGTTTTTCAAGTAATTGGCAAAATTATTACTGAGAAAGCAAGAAAGAAATCAAAACAAACTAAGGTTGTCATCTAATGAACAAACACAAGTAAAGTGATAGGATGATAAGGAAAAATGATATTGTTGTAACTAATGCTACCTGGTAAATGGTGTCAAATCAAGGCCCATTAAGTTCATCATGGCTAAAGGGTTAGATTGTGTCTGTCAGTTTGGTTGCAGCTTTAAGCATCATGCAGGTGTGACAATAAGTTTTGGCTATGTTCCGTACCAATTTTGAGGGAGAACATACTCCTCTTCTCCTACCACTTACCTCTTGAGGGGATTTTCCGCTTGACAAATATTTAGAGTGTTCCACTATTGCACAGGCATTATACATTTACAAAATTCCTGCCTTATCCAGTATTGGAACGTGACCCTTTGGTGCAGCAGTCAGCGTCTCTAACCACTTTCCCTTCTATGCAGGTAATAAAAGTGAAAAAATACTAAATAAATTTAACAAATTTTTGAAAAGCTTCTAACTGGAACTTTTGAAACATTAAAAATTGCAGGAACTGTCTTATATATTGCTATTAGGTCAATACTTGGAATGTGTAGTTCCTTGATTTAAAACATTCTATTAATCATTTGGAGAATACAAACATTAATTCTAAGCAGAATTTTTGAAGTGGTTGTTTTGTATACCTATGCGTCCAAATATTGCACTCTACTATGTGCATAAGTGCTTCAGTACACCCATTTGAACCGAAACATTTTATGTTTAGATTTTACAAGTTAATGCAATCATATCTCCTAAATAACAAATATATTGTAAAAAAAAACATGACAAACAAAACCTCACAATATTTATTTATGAAGAAGTATAACTTCTCTACAGTTAAAAAAGTAAAACTCTACATACATAAAAAATTACAACCACAGGATTCTTTCAAAAAAGATTTTCTGAAATACCTTTTGTGTTTCCAAGCATTAAGCTTTCATTACACGCTGATTTAAATATTTTCATAGTTTATAAGCAAGTATTGCAACAAAATTAAAATATGAACAAAAATAAAACATACTTTCATTAAATTTCATTCCTCACACAACAAAATGCCTTTTCGTTTTTATTTTTAAAAGCTATGCCGTACACATTTTCAGACCTAAAAGGAACAAAATAAATTTATTTGTAAAAAATAATAAAAAAACTACCATTGACCAAGAAAAATAAGCCTAAATTAGAGAAAGATGATTTATATGTTAAATAATACACATCACACACATTAATACAAATCCACAAATTCTAAATTTCTGCACTAATGATTAATTAAATTTTTAATATTTTATAAATAATAAAATTCATAAAAAAATGCAAGTTTATAAATTTTTTTGGAATAAAATCTTTAATTTATTGATTTTAAATAAAATTTGACTTCTGATGAGAGAGCATCATTTAGAAGAGAATTTTTGTGTGATGGTTACAGTAGAATCCATCAGATATATTTCATCATATTTTTATGAGGAAATAATTAAAAGAAATATTCATTGACAAATTTATTTATGAAGATTATTGGCTATAATATATAATGAATTACTACAAACTTCACAGTAGAAAAAGTTCTGAATAAAATAAAATGACCCATAATTTTATTAATGTACTACAAAGTAAAATACATTATCTTTTTAATAAAAAATTTGGAGATAAAAGGACTTCAAATCTAAGTTTGAAAGTTTAGTCCACTTCATAATAAGTTTAATTTGTAATGAATGTTTACGAATTTTTTTCTTAATATAAATCAAAATGAATTTCTTAAACTCTACCATTTTTAGTATTACACTCTTAAAATTTTTGACAACTGGAATTTTGATATTTTTTTCATAATGCACTAATAATGCATTTTTTTCTTCTTAAAATCTTCTACCATTTTTAATTGATTTCTGAAATCAAATAAATTAGTTTTGAATATGCACTTTAAAACTCATGAGTAAATGATACGTGTTAATTCAATTATATGAAAAAAAGTATTAAATAGTTTATTGTAGTTCTGGTAGTCAAATGACTGAAGCCAAGTGGTCTTGGATGGCAATGTTTCAGTTGAACACCACAAGTAGAAATTCTGTTTCCACTGAAAACTTTGTCATTTTGGAGTGCATGATGCATATTAAAATCAGTTGGAGCCAGGGACATCTAAAGACTTCTTGAGGCCCTGGGCTCCTATATAAATGTAGAACCCACCTTTTGCCCATAAGAATATAACATACATACATTGTCAAATACTTGTACAAGACAATAACCTGAAACAAAGAAATGAGCATAACTTACAATTGCATGGCTTGACCGACTGCAGCCTTTTGACTGAATGAGTAATGATGGAGTATGGTGGCAGGCCTAGGCCTGTATGTGGAAGACGGTCATTACATGTAGCTAGTTGACATATTGTCAGAAATTCCCTGTTTTTCAGTGTATACAACTGGAAATAACATTTGACCATCGAATTTAATCGAAACATGATCTTATTAAGGCTGAGTTGAAAACGAGACAAGAGAGAGGCTCCCTTTGTGGCCAAGACCTTGGGCCCAGTTGGCCCATGCCTTAAGATGTCTCTGGTTAGAGCTCAAAGACTTCATGTTAACCTTTTACAAGCCAATACTCCATAGGCGGAACATTGTTTAAATTTTCTTCCAAAATATACAATTTTATTCATATTTGCTCTATAAAAATAATTATGAGGAAAGAAAATATGGATATTTTTTTAGTATCTAGGAAATGCTTAAATAGTGTCTTGATGAGAAACAATCAATTTAGTTCTTTATTCAACTTTTTTTTTATCAAGGAAACTTCAAAAATTCAAAATTTCACAAATGTTTTAATAATTTACACAATTAGAGTAATAAAAAATAATCCTTCTCTGTTGATAGACTATATCTTAAAAAGATAATTTTTTTTTTACCATTAGGTATGAAATTGGGAAGTTGTATTGAACAAATTGGTGTGTAAGGATATCAGATTTATCACGATAAAGTTACTTTGATTACAGTATACACAAGGATGGAGAAAATTTTCTGAATGCTAAGATTTCTAGAAAGAATTGACAAAAATATTTGTGTCTCTCGATGTATATTTCTCAATTTCCCTTCCTCTTCTATATATTCCCAACAAATCTGAATATACTATAGAAAATCAAGTGTTTCATTATAACTATAAGTTGTTTATAACATATTCAGAAAGTTTATTATTTTGAAGAATCATATGCTAAGGGTTTTTCCTTCTCTTGGTCTCTATCTGTTTCTTCAATCAGCAAAGATACATAATGCTAAACAGATGTCCCATTCAAAGACTACAGAAATCCTCTGTGACTTCCAAGCTGCAATTTCAGCCTTAAGCAGTAACATGCAAACTGACTGCCATAACACAATTCAGTTCGAAACTAAAATTGCGTACCTTATTTCATATGGCCAGACTGTTGCCTTTCAGTGGGTCCCAAGTCATGTTGGGATCCCTAGTAATGAGAGAGCTAACCAAAAAGCCAAGCGAGAGCCGAGTTGTCTCAACCGGAAGTCACTTTGACCCTCAGAAGAGCAAGGAGCATTATATCCACATACATTGACAAATGTACTGCAGTGACCCAAAAAACAAAGTACCTTGGAAAATCATTGGAAACCCTGGCCACTGTGGGTCCTATTCTGAGGTCCCTAGAGAGAGCTGAGGCCGTTGCCTGCTTTCGCCTAACTACTGGACATGACTTTTTGAGAGTATACCTCCACTGGCTTACCCTGGTTGCTGATGAGGTCTGCCTGCTTTGCGGCCATGCCGGAATGGATGGCGACCCCCTGCTCCAATGCAATTGATGCATACCCAACTGATGACATGATCAGAAGGTTGGTTCGAAGCTCGGAACCCTTTTGGTGAGCTAGATTCTCCTGAGTAAGTAAGACTGAGAATGATGTCAGTAGGTATTGAGAGGCTCAACGTCAAATATTCAAGAAGCCAAGCACTGGCATTGGATAAATAAATAAAAAATAAGACTACAGAAAAAGTACTGGATTATTTACCATTACATTATCAGATGATGAAGATTGCATTGATGTTTGATTTCAGAAGGAAGGGGACGTTTGCTTGATGAGGAAGATGTAAAAAAAGATATTTTTGAACCTGTTCTGCCAGTCATTATTTATGGTGAAATTGAAATTTCAACAAATATAGCAAACGAGGAAATATCTCATGAAGCTGCATTTGAAGTGACTGAAAAGTGTATATTGCTATTAGAAAGACAATGCTGTAGTAACTATAGAGTCTAATTATTCAATGCATGGGCATATTGGTAAAAGTTTTGTCAAACATCCTTTAGCCCAAAATTCAATATTTCTCAGGTGAATTTCATAAAAATGCGCGATGAGAAAATGGGAGGTATTAATTTGCTAGAGAAACTTCTTTTGGATTATACTAACCTCAGTTTAGAAGCAGAAAGTAATATTGGAATCTATTCAGCAATGCACTATTGTTGCTGGGTAGATTTTACATCCTCATTTACATAAAGGTATAGTAACAGAACAATCCCTTTTCGATTTCCATAGAAAACTATTTTGTGTTTGCTTTGTGAGTAACTGAAAATCCCTTCTGTTTCTTGATCTAATGCAAAAAGTCCAAATTTTTTTTAGATTTAGACACAAACAGAGACATATTATCTTGACTCTGAGACAATAACAGTAAAAAAAAAAGTACTTCAATAGTAAGTGAGCCACAGTTATACTAACATCACACAATAAAGTAACAAGAAGACTATTCGTGATGGAGCTCGTAATTTTGAGCCTCAGTAAAGTGACATGGATGACATCTGAGCTAACACCCCCCTCTCCTAACTATCTTACCACACAGACAGGAGGGGATTGAGCCTCTGCAGATGAAACGTACATTGGCCCACTCTACATGGTGGGTCAGTGGCCCCAGGACTAGAGCCTGTGACACGCTGGACACAAATTCTTGACCATAACCATTAGGCCACAGAGTCCCCACTTCAAATGCAAAACAAAAAAATTGCATGAGAAATGTTTTAATGACTATCATAAATAGTATGAAATAGTAGCATTTCCCCCTTTATTTCTTGTTTTAAGGAATTTAATGTTTCTATTTTTATCTATATGATTATTGCTCTCTGAATTTTGATACAAATATTATTAGTTACTTCCACCACCCTTCTACCAGAGGTGGATTAAGTGGTTGGCAGCTTGATGTTCAGTTATGAAATCAATGTGCAACAAAAAGATCTTGAACTAATATTGCAACCCTGATGGTTTTCATGGATTTGAGTCATGTTGCAGCCTTAGCCATCTTTTTTCTGTAAATCTATATTGTTGTAACCTGCAGAAAATTTTCGCATGCGTTTTTTTGCACAAATTTTATTTCAAACAAATGAATACTATTCAAGTCAAACAAGTTCGTTTTGAATACATCTTACACTGATGGAAAAAGAATCTCAACACCAAGAAAAATTATATAGACTAATGAAACTTCAGCAATACATTTGCCTAGGTAACATATTTAATAGATTAAAGTCTCAAGATCACAGGTTAATGTAAGTCCGAGAACAGTTGTTTTAAATGTGAATTGATAGACATTGAAAACTGGTGTAACCGCCAAAATTTTAAATGCAAGCATGCATATAATTCATTGAACAAGTACCAGATATCAGTTTCTGGGATGGAATTTCATGCCTGTTCCTTTTGTGTATGTGGTCAGTTAATATAAGGTTACAGTGGCCTAACGGGAAAAAAATGGGCCCCTCTCAAGGTCAGGTCTTGGACTACAAGCCAGATCTTATATATGTATATATAGGTGAATGCAGACTTTTTCTAGCAAGTGTATATATATATATACACTTGCTACAAAAAGTCTGCGTTCACCTATTACTACTTACATAGGCAACTAAAAAAAATTAAAAAACTAGAATTTGAAATTTTTTTTTTGAAAATTATATTTTATTTAGTTTATTCCAAGTATTGAGAATAACAAAAGTAAACTCTGTTTGCTTTCATAGCTTTTAAAATAAAGACAGGTTAGTAGCGATACCAACAAAAATCAAGTTGAAAAAGTCTGCATTCACTGTTTTAGTAGTAACTATAAAAATTAATTTAAAAATGATAATAGCTATTTAATAGCTGGTTGGATAAGCCAGTCATTTGAAAACCTCCCAAAATTGTTTTAGCATTAAATTAATGAGTCTAGTGGTTTCTTCAAAGCTTATACTCTCTCATTCATCCTTAAGAACACTCTTCAGCATATCCTTGCTAGATATATTGTATTGACGAATCCTATGCTCCAGAAAATCTCATAGGTTTCTCTGTAGGATTCAGACCAAGTGACTGTGGGGGTGTATGCTGTTGATTTGGGACATTATACAGGAGTGAAAGCTTCACAATCTCAGTAGTATACTTAGAATCGTTGTCATGTTGGAAATGAAACAACAATCTAAGGAAGAGTTTGGTGGCATTTTCCTTTAAATTTAGAGAATCATATATTTGTTCTTAATTGATTCAATATACTCCCAACTTTCCAACACCATTGCTTGCCATGCACCCCTAAATCATAACACCGTTAATCATAACCGTTGGTTCTAAATGCTCTTTTTGAAACTGTGTAAATTTTTTTCCATACATTTTACGACCTTTTATGCCAAAGATACAAAATTTGCTCTCATTGGAGAATATCACAGTCCTCCAGAACTCTGGAGGCTTATGAATATGCTTTTTTGCAAAAGCTATCATTTCAGCTAATTGCTCATTGAAATATAAGACTTTCTGCAGGCCAGTTAACTAGGGAATCTGACCTTTTTGAAGATTTTTCTTGCAGTATCTGCACAAATGTCTTTGTTAAGCTTCTCGTGAATGTCTGTTTCTAATGAGTTGCAGTTAAAAGCAGATTTTTTTTTCACCAAGGATATCATATTTGGTTTTCCTCTGATTACAAGTTTAGATGGTCGACCTGATAGAGGTTTGGATGTATAAACTCTTGTAGATTTAAAGTTATAAATAACACACTGGATAGATGAATACTGCTGTCCAATGGATCTGGCTATATCTCGACGACTTTTTGCTTCTTTCCATGTTTTCACTGTGATTTTATGTTCACTGATACTAATTTCCTTCCTTTTACTTTCCATGTCCTTGAATTGCTTTACATCTCACAAAAGTGTAAAAATTTTTGCATCACAATTTTCTTAAGCTATTTTACTTGGTAACTGAATGCAAAAACTGTTAACTTATAATGCCAGTTGATAAAAATTTCAAGAATCAAGAATATTCAAATAGTGAACACACACTTTTTCTGCGTGTACTTTGCTACAAAACTCCCATTAGCTTATGTAGTTTTAATTCAAAATTAACGAATTCTTGCATGCTCAATATTTAAACAATAGTTAACAAATTCATGAAATATTGATTGGAGAAAGATCTGGCAATCAAGCAAGCCAAGGTAACACATTGGCACTCTATAGAGCTTGTTGGGTTTCAACAAGGTTGAGGGCGCATGTTATCCTGTCAGAAAACATCCTTGAATGATGTTTATAAGTGTCAGTGCAACAGCTTGATTCATACTGACATACAAGTTTGCAGTCAGGGTGTGTGTGAATTAACTTTGAGAATGCTCTTTCAATCAAAGAAAATTGCTTGTGCCAGACAATAACGGATGTCATTGAGTTTAGGCTGCAGAAAGGTTGTTTGCAGACGCTGACCTGACCTCCTTCTACTCAACATATAACCATTACTGCAGAGGCTTAATTTATACCTCTGCAACCACTGCACCATGGGAGGGACCATGGATTCTAGGGGGCCCAAAGCCTGACTGATGCCACATACAGCTTGGGGCCCACAACCTCACTTTGCTGGGGGCGGGGGCTAATATTCTCCATTACGTTACTGCATCACTAGCTCCAAGACAGAGATAGTTTTGATCAGAGAACACATTATCACTCCATTCTCCAATTACCTCTAGCGTGACATCACTGAAGTCACAGATGTCAGTGATTTGGAGCTAATGGTATGAATGCTGCAGGGCATTTGGCTAAGAGCTATTTCTCAAACTAATGATTTGTTACAGTACACTGTGTCACTCTAGAGCAAAACAAAAAAAAACTCCTAATTTCTGTTGCAGATGCACTACAATGTTCCCCAGTCATGTGGTAAATACGGCGGTTTCTTCTATCAGCGGTGACCCGTGCGTGGTTGCACCATAGTTTTCTTGAGATAATGTCTTTCTGGGACCACTGCTGCTAAAAATCATGCACCAAGGATACACTCCTACAAAGTCTTCCTGTAATATTGTGGAAAGAAAACCCACCTTTTTTTAGCTCTATTATCCTACCTCATTCAAACTCAGCAACTTTCGTCTTCTAAAAGTAATTCTGGACAAACATCTTGCTACATCAAATCTCATCAATAAGTAATACTCATGAACTTTATAGTGCATATCTAAAGTACACTTGATCCACATCTTCAAAGTGGTGCAACTAGTGACACACTTTTGCGCCTAATGCGAAATTTTAATCAAAGTCAACTTTCAGTTGTATAAACATGTCTACCAAATTTCATTGATATAGCACAACTCTCTCTTGGTCAGGGACGTCTTAAGGCATGGGCCAACTGGGCCAGGGCCTCGCCCTAGGTGGGGGTCTCGTTTCGCGTTCTCGACTCTGTTTTAATAAGATCATGATCTGGATAATTTTAATTGTCAGATATTATTCCAGAACAAATCCTCCGAAAAACAGGGAATTTCAAACTGCATGTCAACAAGCAAAAGTGGTCAGACTGTATTATCATGTGATGACCATTACCCATGTCTAGGCCTAGGCCTAATACCTTAAACAATCATTTAACTAACTCCTTTAGTCGAAATGTGGCCATCGGTAGAGCCGGTTTGTGCCTAAGTTTTCGAGATTGTGAGTCAAGCATATTTATTTTTCGCTTGACAATGCAATCTATACAGTGTCTACTTTGAAAGATCTCAAGTGGGGCATACTTTTGCACAGGGGCCCAGGGCCTCAAAAATCTCTGGGCCCAGGGCCTCAAAGTGTCTTATGACGTCCCTGCTCTTGGTGTTAGGATTTTTTTTTATCAGTGTGTTTTACTATTGAAGATATATGAAACAAAATGAAGTTATGTGATAAAAGATATGTCTAGTTCAAAGCAAACTATTTCAAGCTAGATGAACTAATATCTTAAAATCAAGATAAAGATTAATAAAAACAGCCCTGGCTAAAATCCGTGATAAGAACAAGGAGAACAAAAAAAAGACCACAATACGGGAGGCGACTTCTCTTATGAAACAGACGGACAAAAATGAAACTTTCCTAATGACCCTGATTGAGAAAATACCATACTCCAGAAAATAAATATTACTAGCAAATCATTGCAATAAGTTGAGTGTGAATCTCTCTCATTAAAAGGATAGTCTTCTAAAATCTCTAGAAAATTGTATCCAAAATTTTGGAAATGAATTGGGAAAAATGGAACATGGAGCAACTGACTCATCAGGGCTCCTGTTTGAAGAGGACGATGGACAAGTTTGCAGGCAGGCAGCAAAGCAGAAAAATTATTTTCTGTGAAAGTAAAGTCTGTTAGGAAATTTTGAAAAAAAGGGAAAATTTTATAGGAATTCATTATATGTCATGTAACACCTCTTCTTTTAACTTTTACACCACACTAATGGGAGGACGCTTGAGTCTCAACGTATTTAACATGTATCAGTCTCCTCTGCATGGCGGGTCTTCAGCGGTACTAAGCTCGAGCTCATGACATGCATTCCAAGAATCCATTACTTTAAGTATGAGGCTACTGCGGTCACAAGATACAATAAAGACCCCACAAGGAATTTATTGAGATTCTAGAGAAATCCTAATATAGGGATACTTTAAAAATATTTTTAACAATACTGATATTCAATGCATCAGGTGAGAATTTTTTTTCAGTTTTAAAAATTATTTAAGAAGTTCTGTTGGAGAGAAAACAAATTGATCAACATGGCCATATTATATATAGAACAAGATATTTTTGACAAAATAGTTATGGCAAAAGTAATTGATGAATTTTCCAAAGAGAAATCAAGAAGTAAAGTTGTATAGCAAAATTGTAAGCTCTTTAGTAATGTTTTTAATATTTTTGAATACAATTAAGATTTTGCTTTAGCCGTTGAGTTTTACTATTAGCAATAAATTTTATTTTGAGAATTTAAAGTCAGCAAATCTTTTCACTATTTTAGTTTTTCAACTCTAGAGCCCATGGGCCTCAAACCTTTTTCCGCCAAGGGCCTCCAACTCCCCTTAATCCGCCTTGCCCTTCTACTGCTTCTCTTGTTTGAGTGTAAAACAAATAAGTAAGTAATTGTAAAATTAAGATCACAAACATAAAATCTGTGATAACTGATAAACTATTCACTTGATTGCTACGAAATTTAGCATAGAGACGTATTACAATGCGAGAAAGAATATAGAAACACAAAAATATAAAAGAGATTTTAATTTTGAAATAAGATATTAAAAAGTAAGAAAGCATGAATCAGAGATAAAGCATTTAATTCAGGAAAAGTTTTTCTAATATGGAGTGTGACCACTGCACATCGGTATACCAGCCTCATAACGAGTTGTCATGCTGTTTATGAAAGTGTCAATAAACATTTGTAGCAAAAAAGCTCATTTTTCTAAAGGTTCCTGGAAGGGGGTGGGCTGAGAAAGGGCTTTTTCTAGACCATCCTGAATATGTTCAATAGGATTGGGGTCTGAAGCCCTCGAGGCCAATCCATAAAATGAATATCCACTCCTTCATGAAATTCATCAACAAAAAGAGTTCAGTGTGACACTGCACATTATTGTTCATAAAAATATAGTCTGGGGCCAGAGCATCTATAAGAATCTCAGATAAGCTTCATGATTTTATCTTTATAGTGCTGCAAGTTTACAGTACCTGCATTGACAATGTATTGTGGTGTACGACCGCCCTTTATGCTGCCACACGGAAGGATTCCTTTGCCACCAAATCTGTCAATTTTTGTTATGAAAGAGTGATGAAAGCCAGCTCCACTTTTTCTTCCAATGAAGACCTGACGAGAATCATTTTGTCTGGTGTATTATCACTGAAAAGAACATGTTCCCATTCTTGTGGTATCCACATGACTGATGCTTTCATCTCCATAATATCCATTTTTTTCTTTATTGGAGGCAGCCAAAGGGACACATGACTGGGCATCATGCATAAAGGCCAGTCTCTGCAAGATGGCTGTAGACAGTTTCCCAGAAAATTCTTCCACACACAGCAACAAGGTCATGAGCAAGCTGAGGAGCCGTTATCCACCCATGTCATAGTGCACTTAATGACAAGTAGAGATCCTATGCAGATATTGATGCACCATGGCAACCTTGGACGACCTTCCTGGGGACACAAACAATTGTTTGGGATTGATTCCAGAGTCAGGAGGCCATTTTTGGTGCCCCTTGTAACCACTGAGCCACCTCTGCTTAAGACTGACCAGTTTCAAGCCTGTTTATAGCTATTTCAAGGAATCCTCTAAACCAGTGATCCCCAACCTTTTTACTAACACGAACAGATCAAAATTTGATATTTTTACCACTGCCCATTGAGGGGGGGGGGAACATGTTGATTGTTTCTATTTTATATTGTTTTGATTTAATAACTGTAAATAAATTCTATTTAAACAAGCCTTCGGTAAAAAATACAATCACACACAAAATGAGCATAAAGAGATTTTACATGAAATATATAGAGATTTTTATAATAGGTCTTGCATACCCGAGAGAAATAGCCAACAGTAAATAAAATGAAAAAATTTAATGTTCCTTGTGCGGCTCGATGCTATTTGATCTGCGGACCAGTAACGGTCCACGAACTGAGGGTTAGAGACCACTGCTCTAAACAATTAGAAGTCATTCTTACTGCAAACAGGCTAACTTGTTTGTTTTAATGCAATATTCACAAAATTGCAGGAAAAATCCCACATGCTTAAACAGTCTCAATTCAGTAGTTTTGCAAAAAATAAAGCTAAACGACATCTGTTCCTTAACTCAAATTTGATATTGTACAACCCATTCTTCAAAATATACAAAATACAAATTCTATCAATTTTACTGGAGGCAATTTAAAATTACGATGAAAAATATGTTAGTGACCTTAATTTTGGACATGAGTGTACAGACTAATTATGCAATATATTTTTTTAAAGTTGGTAAGAAAGCATGATTTTCTGTTGAACCTGTGTTATTCTTGAATAACATTTGAAAATTTACTAAATTGGATTTTGAACATAAATTTCCTTATACAAATTTTTTTACAGCCATGAAAAACAACAACAACTAGGCGTTAAATGGCAATATTTCATTAATGGAACATGTTATAAATCATACCCCCTCCCCCAATTTCCCCCTCTATAGTTCTTATATTTGAGTTAAATCCAATTTTAATCAATTAATAGTTTGTGTTACTTTTTGAACATAGTGTTTGCATTTATTTGGTTAACATTGTGTGTAGAGTGATGTGCTCACTCAGGTGTCAACTTGATCATCTGACTGTAGTACCAAATTACAAGCCGTTTTAACTGTGGTTCAGGCATTCAGTTGGGCAAACAGAAATTGACAACTGGAAAATGTTTGATAAACAATAACTTATTTTTATAAAGCTACTATGACTAATTTTTAATATATTTTTCTCTACATATAACATTGGTCACATAAATTTATAATATTTTCTGTATTTTTTCATAATCTCTTGTTTTTTCATACTAGCTAGAGTAGAAGTTAAAGGAATGCATAATAGTACATAGTCCTTTTAATCACAAAATGTTACACCTTTCTACAATTATTTTCATACATGTTAATTTTTTAATGTTTTAAAAAAAAATTACTGGATGCACGCTTTTTTGAAGTTATTTAATTAATATTATCCTATTCATGTCATGTCACAGAATCTTTTCAATAAAAAAATATTAAAAACAAGCAGTACTGGAATGGTATGTTGCACAAGGTTCTATTAAGAAAGGTAAAAGTTATACTGTATTTGAATTCTCCCGCAGTGAAATTTTATTAGAGAAATTTGCTGAGTAGTGAAGGAAACATCTTTGGTGAATGTTTTATGCAACCACATAAAGAACAAGCTTCCAAATAAATAGCCATCTTTCTTGATAGCTAAAAAGAATATTGAAGTCATTATCAATGAAGGGCCAGTTAAAGTACTAGAAGGTGAACAACCATGGGTACAATATTAACATATTAAGTAGCATCCACACAAAATAGCTTTATAATTTGTACAAAGGAGAACCAACAAGCAAAGAGGTGCAAGTCAATATTTATGTTGCCCTATTCAGATACTCAATGGGTTTGGAGTAATTTTAACCTTGTCATTTTGAACCATGGTCAAGTGATGAGGATAACACCTGAGCACTCTCTGGCACTTTACTCTCCTGACTTCCACACCACACCAACGGGAGGATGTTTGAGATTTTGACAGATTTAATGAGCATTACTACTCTACATGGGTAGTTTTCAGGGGTATTGGGCTCGAGCACATGACAGGCCGGCCATAAGTCTGTTACTTTGACCACTACGCTACGACAGCCACAACAAGAAAAGAGGAATTTCAGGACAACTATTTCCAAACTAACTTGCTGAATTTATTGATGGAAAATTAACATACAACATGAAGATAAAAAGCTGAGATCTTTGAAACAAATAAAAGAATGCTTTTGTATATCGTCTAGATGTCCTTGGGTGTTCGAGTAATGTTTAACAGCTTTATGTGTTTTAGTTATTTAAAATATGGATTTAAAATACAAAGATGTCTCTTCAGTCCTTTGAATGATTGCAATAAGAAAAATATTATACTAGTAAAATGTTTTAATTCAAATGAAATCATTACATATATATATATTGAAGACATTTTATAGAGTACATCTAAAAAATATCATCCAACTGCAAAAATATATGGTACTTTCCATACAGCAGATTTTTGCTTATATATAAAATTTTATCTTTTATGAAATGCTTTATTTTTTATACATTCATAAATAAAAACAGCATTAATACGTTGTAGATAGTTTTAATGTCATTCATCAATCAATAAAATGCAAAATTGTGTAGATATTTGAAAGGAACTGGTATTTTGTAATTTCTTATGAATTTTCAATTTCATTCAGTAAAATTTTTAAATATCCAAAACGATACCTTAGGAATTTTATTATTAACAATTTATAATATAAAAATTAATATTATCAGAATGAAAAAAAAACCCCAATTCATTTCAAAATTTAACATATTAATACTAAAAGCATTTTTTATCCCTTATTTGTTTAACTTGGACAAAATTAGTGCATCCAGAAAAAATTGATATCAATTACCCAAAATTCCCATTTATTTTGCTTTGAAGTGTCGAGAATCAAATTTATATATAAAAACTAAGATACAAGTGACTAAATGGGTTTTTAAAAACACTGCAGCATAACTTTTATTTTTTCAAATTTAATTACATTTACCAAAAAAATTTATAGTATAAAAAAATGTGGATTTTACTTATTTTTTTAATAAGATCTTTAAGCCTCAAATACAAAGATAGATTTTCAAAGAAACTGCCATATTGAAAAAAAATTAATTTGATTACCAAAATAATATAATCTCTAGCTTCTTTAATGAGCAAAACTAAAGTTGTGTATTTCTAGGCACAAGCAATTTTACTAAATTTTTTTTTTACTTGTATTTTTCGGTACTTGTGTATTATCGCAATAATCACCAACATTCAAGATAGCTCGCCAAGTTGGCAACCCCATTCCACATGTGTTGTATGTGCTGAATTAGCAATCGTATGCTTCATTTCATATAATGTCATCAATAGGTTACGATAATATGCAAGTACAGTTTTTCTTAAATCTTAACAAGTCTGTCAAATGAAAAATTTACTGTCCATTCTATCCTGAGCACCTGATCACTATCTTTGATATTTCATGCTATACTAGTATTTTTTTAAAATAATAAAACAGTACTTGTAAATGGTTTCTTAGATTTAGCTTTTATATTTAAAACGTTATTTAATAATTTTCGAAGCAATTCAAAAGGAAACTACATAATTTTAGTTTGAATTTTGCTTGACAGATTCACACTGATTTTAATTTTGCTGATTAAAAATGTAGAAATAAAATATTACAGTAACAAATTGTTATTCATTTTCATTAATTAAAGATTTTGTGACTATTTACATTTTAAAGCAGTGATTAAAAGAATACGTTAGAATAGTAAAATCAAAACAATCAACAAAAACTACAGAAGAGTTATTTTTCAACACTATGATTATATAAAGTATCACTAGAAAGATACTAGATCTTACAATTGGTTTATGAAATACCAAAATCTACTAGTAAATTAACTGAAAAATTTCCTTTCAGGAGCATTTTTCTCAATTAAAGTTGACCATATTCTCAAATTTATGAAAGAATAATCATTTAAAGTACATTTACAGACCTTTAAACAAAATATAAATAAACCATTTTGTAAAATATATATAAATATGAATATTACATCATGTATGTGTCATTCGAATATAAAAATGAGAAATATACATAATACATACCTTCAAATCTTTATTGAAAGGTTGAATTTTTCTCTAAAAATAATAATTTATCCGTCAAGATTGATTTTGAATTGCATTTATTCATTATGTCAAGATTTAGAAATAATAACAAGGACAAACTGATTTATTAAAAATTATACAGCATGCAGCAATGAAATTCAAAATTGGAATTTTGTAAGAATAGTTAGAGTCACATCATGATTCTAACATAATTAAAAATTTTTGACAGAGTTATTTTGATTCCTGACGGATATATAAACATTATTCCCACAAAATCGTATGTATGTGTTTAGAAAAAGGAAACTCATTTTGTACTCCGCATGCTCAAACACGCCCACTCACATGCCATTGGTGTAAAAATAAGTGTATAATAAATATTTGAAAATGAAAAGTTGTAGTTTTTCTTTTTTGCATCATTAATCTTGGCAGAAAAATCCTAATGGACAGTTGAATCAAAAAATGTATGCTATTATTAGAGGATTTTGAAATAATAGGGGAATCAAATAAAAAAAACTAAATTAATAAATAAAAAACAAAAATTATTTACACACCAAAAATTGCTTGAGTTTGCCGATGAATGAGGCTATTGGAAAAAAATTTCTCACATGAATTAATCCGAACTATTAATATTAGTCCGAACTTTTAATTTTGCCTGAAATCTAAGGTTTTTATCAAGAGAAAAACTACTACTTAGAAATCTTAATGTTTTATTAAGAATTGGAATATGTGAAGTGAAATGAAGGCAGTAATGGAGACTCATTTTGTGTGATTTTGTGTTTATGTCCTTAAATTTAATGTATCATAATATTTTAATTATTTAACATAATCTTTTATTCCCTCATTGCTTTGTAATTATTACTTGATACAATGTGTGAAAGATTCATTCGATTTCATGAAGATCGGGATTATGAGGTATTTATAACTTTGTCTCTAGGGTTTGATATTTATTTGCTTTTCCCCCATAATCGCGGCAAAATATGGGCTTGTGTTTATCTTTAGATTTTTTTTTTTACGTGTGAGCCTGTGTATTTTTAACGGAATGATTTTGTTGCTGATGTCATTTTTGAAGCTGTTAAAGTATTTTTAAATCAGCTTTTATGCGTAATTATGCCTTTAAAAGCACCCGTTAATAAAATATAGACACAATTTAAGTATTTTTTGTTTTAATCTTTCTCACTTAATAATTTTATAGAGTTTCCATTAAAGCTTAATTGAATTTTCTTATAAGAAAAACTATTTTGATTTAAGTATTTTTTCTATTTCAGATTATTTGTAGGAATATTTTAAGTAGAAGTAAAAATAAGCTTAGTATTTTATTTATTATGATCATTGATGCTTCTCTTTTTGTAGACAATCGTCAAACCAGAACATTTTTTAAAGAAATGTGCATTTCTTAATTGTTTCATGGATAATCAAATTTGTTTGCAATCTTATTGCAATGATCTCTATTAACCCTGGAGAAGTCACATACTTGATACTATTGTTAGTGGTTGTGCTGGGTGACAGAGTCTCCCCAATCCTTTTTTTATAATTATTTTTGCTGTACACAAGAAAAGCCATAATTCCAGTGAATAATTTCATTAAAAGAAAGTATACTCACCTATGTTTTAGGATTTTTCAAAATTTGGGGGGGGGGAGGTAATTTGATGAAAGATTAATTAACCTGAATTAAAATGTTTCAAATGTGCTTAAAGGACACAAAACACAGATACTTTTCGCAAACTTTACAGGAATGATATTTGCAGGCAAAACTATTATATTTTGTTTAAGTTATTGTAGCTTTTTTTGTCCTGTGGTGATCAACAAATAGCATGTTGAACTGTTTCTTGCTCGTGTGTTTTTGACAGGGCACAGTGTGTCTTGTGGTACACTGGTGGATTCATAAGCATTTGAAAATTGTCCTTTCAACTCAAACATTTCATGTTCATCACTTTTCTCAAATTTACTTTTGCTATCATGATTAATATCCATTATTTCATAAGGTTCTTGACCTGTTTCAACTTCATGCAGTAGAGATGGCAGATGCCCATTTCTATTTTTATATTCCATACATTTACATTATAAACCATCATGAGTCATACTACATTTTAATCAAAACCACTAAGTCGTTCACAGGGGGAAAATATTGCCCGTTCATAGAAAATATTTTGGAACAAAAGTGATTGTGCAGGAACTCCAATTACCTTAAGATTGTAAAAAAATATTTGCTCCCCCCCCCAAAAAGAGAGAGAAATATGTGACATACATTTTAGTTTTCATGAATGTCGTATAAGTTACAAGGTCATTGGTGACAACTAAACAGTTTTCACAGAATTAAAGGTTTTGGGAGCCTGGGTGATTCTGTGCCCTGTGTGACCCCTCCAGGGTTAAATGCTGAATTTATGGTGTAATCAACTATAAAATTTTCAATTTTTTAACTTTTAGCACATAATTTATAATAGTACATTATTAAATACTTTTATAAATAATTATTAAATACTAATTTAAAAAAACTTGTGTTACTAATAAACAAGAATAAAATCCAATTTAGGATATATATACATGTATACGTATTTACAACATTTGTGAAGTTATTATCAGTTTACCACTCGTATTATTTTATTTGAAAAGGAGGGGATATAATTTCCAGTTTATTACTGGATCATCCTAAATTGTAATAATTAATTTCCTTCTTCCTCTGATCATATTCCCTTGATATTTTCTGTACCACCTGCATTTATTTTTATATATTATTTAATGTACATATAAATAGCAATATATTGTAAAGCATTTTCTCTAATTTATTTTATAAAATAATTAAAAATATATTGTGAGAAAAGCATAATTTTTTTAAAGATATATATTAAAATGAGGTTTTATTGATTTATGCAAATGTGATTAATTTTTATTGAAGTGTCAAACTACATGAGTTAATAAAATTTATATCCTTTTTGTTACATAAAGAAAGCTGTTACTTCTTGTACTCAAATTAGTCTAGTTTATAATAACTAGTTTGAAGAACATATCCCAATAAAATTAAAGTATTCCAGTACTGAATTATATTGGAATTGTAATAAGAAATTTTCTGTGTTACAAATGTCAGGTCTTGTTTGACTACTTTGTAAAAGTTAAAGAATCTAATAAATGACTGCTTTGATCCTTGGGAAACTTCTTCAGCTGAATTTGGACATAGCACTTTGGATAAAACTTCCTATTGCTACAGGATTATTGAACCTTTACATATTTTTAATTATTTTGTCAATGTATTCTGATTGGTGTATATAAATATTTTTTCCTTTATTCACAATTTCAACATTTAACAGTTTTCTAGATATAGTTTATTATTTCATCTGTTGGGATTTAAAGTGATCAAAATTATGTTGTCTTGTAAAGCGATTTTTTGTTTGTTTCATGTTACTTTAAACTCAAAAATTTTATTAGAAGAAAATTCACATTTTTCTGTGACTAAGCAATTTTTACAACACATTCTAATATTAGCTTGTTTTCACATTATAGTATTAGTTTGTTTATAAGCATTAATTTGAGTTTAATTTTAATCATAATTTGGTAATCATAATGTTGGGTTGTTATTCTTGTTTTTATTTTAATAAAAAAGATATTAACTGATAAATTGTGTTTTTTCTCTTCTCCAGAACAAGAATATAGACAGTTATGATGAAGGATTCTTGGAATTGGAACAGTCATCTATGGCACAACCCATATCACAGGTTATTATTTTCTGCCTTTTTAAAAAATTTTCATGCGAAGAATCATTTCTTGGTACTTATATACTATCACAACAATGCCAATGTTCAAGGTAACTTTCCAAGTTGACAACCCTGATTTCGGGTGTGCTGTACTCGCTGAATTGGCAACCATGTGATTTGTTTATATAATGCCGCCATTAAGGTTGCGATAACACATAAGTACCCATTTCTTTAACTAAGAAGCCTATAATGAACTCTACTTTATGTATTTATTGGTACATTTGGTCCTTTCATATTATACAGTTGACCATATCTAAAAGCATCACCAAATACTGTAAAGTTGTTGCTTTATTTGATCTTGACATATTAGCATCACTGCTGCTAAATTGTGTCACACAAAGCATGGCATCTTTTACCATAATCTGTCTTGATTGGGGTTTTTCGTATAAAACATATTAGAATGTTTTTATTGTTTTGATGTGGTGTGATTCACAGGGCACTAATTTTACTGTGGTGATGCTAATTAAGTACCCATTATTTTTTGTTAGCTGCATGTAGTATAGTACTAGTTACAAAAAAAAACTACAAAAGATACTCTTGAATTTGAAAATTTTGTGGGAATAGTCTATAGAAGTACAAATACTTTGAAAAATGTAATAGCATTTATAATTTTAATTACTTCAAGATTAATACAATTGCTAATGGCTCAGATTTGGATCTGAATAGATTAATTAATTTTCTAAATCAATAAAGTCAGTTTTAACTTGAGAATTTATCTTATAAATATTTTCTTTTTGTAATTGATTTTCCATATAAACATTTAATTTTTTTTGTTTGTTTGTGATATTCTGCTAAATTTTTTTACAACTATGGAAATTCAGAAATGTGAAGTCATTGTATATTATGAAAATTCTAACATTTGACAATATTTACTAATAAACATTTTTCAAAAAAAAAAAATATTTACAAGTACATAATTATTTTTAATTTTAAAAACACATATTTTAGAAAATATAAGATTTTTAATCAATAAAGTCTCAGAGTGAATTATATAAGAACTTTATTAAAAAGATTGTATTTTATCTGCTTTGTGAAACCTCCAAACTAAAATTTTTGGACTAGTATATCTAATAGTTTAAGAAAAGTATGCATTTTTTAAATTATGTATCTGTGATAAACCATCTTTTTCTTTAAGGAACTGAATAAGTAAAAAAATTTTTAATTATCATTCAACTTATTAGGCTGTCTTCTTTCTTTGTTAAGTGACACAATATTAATGCATAATTTTAAATTGTTTCACTTATTATGTAGTGTTTGAGAATGGAATTATTATGGCCACACTGTTTTATTTTTTAATTAATAATATTAATTAAAAAAATACATTATTGTGTATTATAAACACTTCAATAAAGAATAAGAGTAAAAGCTACTAATAAAATGTTTGTTAAAACTTTTTTTTAAATGTTATATTTTCATAAAACTATTTGCATAAAATTTCTACTATTTTGCTCCTTAACAGTTTTGCGTACATCTTAGAGCAGGGGTGGCCAACCTGCGACATACGTGCCACAATGTGGCATGGTGAAGCTTAATAGTGGCATGCGAGGGCTTACTGAAAAATTTTGAAAAGTTTATTTGCTTTTTTTATTAGAAATTAAAAGATCAACTGCTCATTTTTCAAAATTAAAAGTTTTTAAAAGATTAATAACCATTTTTTACAATTTTATTGAAGTGGATTGTTTTAGACAAAAAATCTTAAAATTTGAATAAAAAATATGTAGTGAATGAATGTTTTCTGCTATGAACATAATGAAAGAAATATCACTCAAAGCTACCTAATGTGCACCTGTAGTAACCTAAATTTGCTTGCATCTGCATAAGCTAATCCTAAAATAGATGACTTAGTAAAAAAAAAAAAAAGCAGTAATTCAAAAGCCACATTAAGTAAGTACTTAGCGCAGGGCTGGCCAACCTTTTTGGAAGTGTGCCACAATATGATAAAAAAAAATTATGCGTGCCACTTTAAACTTTTCCACCAAACTAAAAAATATACAAAAAATTTTACTTATAGGCTTATTATAGGTTATTTACACCAAAAAAATACTTTTAAATTCAAGTTCTATATAGTGAAAATATAAAAAGAAAATGTTGCACAACAACAAAAAAAAAAAAAAAAAAGGAAAGTAGAAACTTATATTTTATTGTTGATAAATTTTTACAGAATCAATCAGTTAGCTAAGGACAAAATAAAAATAAGCAACTTGAAACATTTAATTTTAAATGATTACTAAGCAGTCTCTTAATGTGGCTTTTGAATTTGTAGTTTTTTTTACTAAATCATCTATATTTGGATTAGTTCGTGAAGATACTTACAAAATTAGGTGTTTTAGGTGCATATAAGTTATTTTGAGCGATGTTTAGATTTTTAATTAAGTTCATAACAGAAAACATTTCTTCACAAACATATGTTGATCCAAACCTACAACAACATCTAACCGCTAAATCATGTAAATTTGGAAAATTACTTGTGCACAAATTTCCAAAATTCGATGTAATTCGATAATTTGCGGTTAAAATATTTTCCTTATATTTGCTTTTCTTAGTAATATGTGCTGTAGGTCAATAATTCAATTTGTACCTGAGGTGGGAAAAATTAATGCCTTGAAGAGAAATAAAAAAAGGATTAGTGAAAAGCTCAGTATTTTTTTCATCATCTTAAAATCCTCAAACTTGTCACTGAAAGAATCCTGCAAAATGAGTCTTAAATTTTTAAATCTATCATAGTTCGGAGCATTACTAACTTTCGCAGACAATTCCTGCATGAATGGGAAATGAGTTAATTTTTTCTCTCCAAAATCCAGACAAAAAAGCAAACGTTTGTTCGCAAAAGAAGATATATGACCAACTAGACAGGAAAAATGCAATTTTTTCCCCTGTAATCTTAAATTTAAATTCTTTAAATGTTCCATTATATCGAAAAGAAAAGCTAATCCCACAGCCAATTTTCACTCCTGAGGAGCGAGCATTCACTGGGCAGTTCATCGTTTTCTTCCAGATATTCTATAACACATTCCCTCAAACTCCAAAATCTCCCAAGTCAACTTCCTTTGGAAAGCCAGCGCACACTACAATGAAGGACTAACTCGTAATTTTCTTTGGGGAAAAGTGTACGAAATCTTTGTCGATTCAGAACACGAGCTCGTATTTTGTTGATACAGCGCGCCATGGTTCAATAACGAAAGACAAGTTTAAGTCTTTGGCACAAAGAGCTTCTTGATGAGTAATACAATAATACTAGAAAACTTTTCTTCCCAAATAATTTTCAAGCAATGCAACAAAACCTTTTATTCTGCCAACCATGCAAGCGCTCCATCTGTGTAAACACTGTCTAATTTTGTTCATTCTACTTAGTTAACTTCAATTACATTTTTAAGTTCCTTAAAAATGTCTTCACCTGTAGTTAAAACTAGTTTGGCACAAATCAAGAAGTTCTTCCATAGTATCAAAATTATTGTTCGTGTAACGTACAAAGATGCTTAACCGCATCATTTGTAATATCACAGCTTTTATCCAAAGTTAATGAAAAATATTGCAATTTTGAAGTCTAGAGACAATTTGAGTTCCAACATCCTAGCCCATGTCATCTATATGGCGCATGATGGTATTTCTAGACAAAGCAATTTTATCAACCATATTTTTGACTTTTAGATTACCGACATTTTGGGTGAAAATTAAAAGCCTACTTTTTATTATCTCCTCTCCGTCAGAATATGGTTTTTTCTTGCCGGCTAACAACAAAGAAAGCTCATAAGAAGCCTTCACCGTGGTTTCCATTTCGTCATTTCTCTTCTGGAACAAAGATTGTTGGCCAGCTAAAGATTTTTTTATTGATACATTCCGTTCGCCAATTTGATCCAACAGGATATTTGCCGTTGAAATCACTATGCAGTTGTTTGAAATGACGGTCCAAGTTAAATTTTTTTGGTACAAATTTGACATATCAAACAAACAGGCTTGGAAGCATTTAGATGTGTAAACAAGTATCGTTCTTCTCAGACTATTTTAAAATCACATGCTGCAATATCCTCTTCATAATTTCTTTTCGATGTAGAAGGTTTACTCATAAACATATTGAAAATAAAAAATAAAATTTAAACAGCTACGCTCAATGCTAAAATCTAAAAACAATTTTAGAAAAGGAGAAAAGCTTAACGTCTTGCTAAACAGAGTTTAAAATCAACTGAGTCTGACAGCTAAAAACAATTTACCAATGTTACGCTAACAAATTTTCTAGGCTCTGAATCCAGCATTCTGATTAGTCATGGATACAAGTTCACATTCCCTCTGCTTTATAAAGTGGCTACTTTGTTGTTGATAGAATTACTTCTACCATATCAACAACTGCCTCCTAATATATTGCAGAATTACTTCTTGAGATTACAGAAATTGTAAATAGCCAACATCTCGGAAACACCTTTTATCGGACATCGCGCTGACAGCCAATAGCTATAAACTTCAGCACTGCACGGGGAAGCTGAAATTTGAATGGAAATCTGAGATGTTAAAAATTAACCGCCCCTGAGGGAAGGTGACTTTTTGGGCAGATTCGACCGTCCGAGAGAGATAATTTATTTGTTTTTAGTCTCATGTTACTCAACACTTTTCTCGGAAGGTTACAATGCTGTAGAATTGTCAGTTTTGGAGCATGATCTCATTTTTGATGCTATACTGAAGAAAAGAAAAATCTTGCTTAGCCCCTGAGGGAAGGTGACTTTTTGGGCAGATTCGACCATCCGAGAGAGATAATTTATTTGTTTTTAGTCTCATGTTACTCAACACTTTTCTCGGAAGGTTACAATGCTGTAGAATTGTCAGTTTTGGAGCATGATCTCATTTTTGATGCTATACTGAAGAAAAGAAAAATCTTGCTTAGCACCCTTAAAATCTCCCGCTGAAAATTTCTGTTTCTTACAAATTCTCTTCATAACATTTTTTTATTGTAATTCAATTAATTCAGTAATATTTTCATAAATTTTTTTTTATTTTTCAAGAAGTCTTCGCGTGTTACAGTTATGACTCCCACGTGCCACGGGTTGGGCGTTTAGAATAAAGTGATTGAAATTGCTTTCCTTTTTATTTTATAACTAACACAATTGATTTATCTTGTAAAAAGCTTATTAACAATGAAAACTAAGTTTCGTCTTATTTATTATACTAGCTGGTATACCCGTTCATTGCACAGGTGAATTTTAAAAATTAAACAATACAGATTGAAGGATAAAGAAGTTTTAATGATTTAACTTTATGTGATTGAAATTAAACAAACAAAAAAAGACCTTTCATATCTCAGCTGAACAAAAATTCATATTTGTTAAATTTTAAGTCTGTGAGTCTAATAGCTGATAAAAAAGAAGGATTTTTATTCATAACACCCTGTAACTCCCTTGTGGGTCGATTTCTGAAAACATTTTCCTAACCTGATTCTTCTCAGCAAAAGTAATATATTGTTAACAAATGTTATACAATGAATGCTTAAAATAATGTAATACATTTATATCTGGCTGTGTAAAATGTTAATATTATTTTCTGTTGTATTTATTTTATGTTAAAATTGTAATATTCACAAGCAATGCCGTTCCTTACATTATAATAACGATTCATTGGAAACTTAGCAAAATGTTGGCGATAGAGCCAAGTTGACATCATTTTTAGAGCCCACGTTGGCAACTTGGTAATTGATTGAACAGTGCTGAAGTTCATATGTTGTAGCACCACCTGGTGAAGAGTTGCATCAAAGAGGATAGCAAAAAACCTTCTCCAATCATACATGCTAATTTTATAGTGATAGTTTAAACAGTTTTGGAGTGAAGCAAGGCCATATATATAGACATCCATTTATATGTATGTATATATAATGCATACTTCTTTATTTGTGAATCAGATATTGTTCACTATTTCCTTTGTTTTCATGGAACCCTAATCCCCCCCCCCCCTAAAATTAAAGTAGCCTAAGTTACTCCTTATAACATCAACTATCGGCCAGTGAAAGTGCCATCAAAATTGGTCCTGCCGTTTCAGAGAGATTATCCGGAACAAACAGACAGACAGACAGACAAAAATTTTAAAAAATTGATTTTTTAATATAAGTATTGTATGCACTTTTAGCTGTTAATTTAGTAAAAGCTGTTCATATATATATATATATATATATATATATTTGAAATTACAAACAGGCACTTCAATTTTATTTTAACTACATACACACATTAAAAAAATGTGATATTTGTGTAAAAATCCCATAATAAATTTATAAGTAACATTTTTTTTTCACTTTTCCATATTTGGAAAGTTGGCATGCCTAATTATTTTTTATCAAATAGTGGCACTCTTCTCAAAAGATTGGCTACCCTTGTCTTAGAGTATTCTCTGCTTTGGGTGGGTTGGGGCCTTTGTAATGTGAAGCTTTTTTTAAAGCTAATAAACAATGTTAGTTAAGTAATTGATAATTCCATTTCATCATAGTGTAATATCTTTTGTGCATTTAACAATGACACTGCTTTTGTTTTCAATGAAAACTATTAAAGATACCTCACATTTCTGGATGGCTTTTTTAAATTTTTAAACTACGTTATTAAAGACTTCAAACATAGTGTTTTAATATGTGTCACTTTGAAATATATTTCAAGTATGTATTGTGCTGCATTGCTTTCATAAAAGTATTTTTTAATAAAAAAAAATTTTTTTTCCTTCAAGATAATCTTGGTTATCAGTTGCTCCAAAAGCAAAGGGAGCAGTGGTAAAGGTTTGGGCCGCACCGAACAGGGTATGTCAAAACATTTTTTTAGCCTATTTAAGAACGTTATACCAAATTTCTTTATCTTAACATTTAAATCACTTTATTATAAAAGCTTTCTTATTATGGTCTTAGTTTAATATAATTCTTAGCCTATAACTTTTATATTAAATTTCATTTCAGAAAAAATTAAAATCATTTAAGAAAAAAATTAAAAAGAAATATGTTTGGTGTCATATCAATATATAGTTTTAAAAGGCTTAAAAATAGCTGTACTCACAACATGAAAATTTACTATATTACAAAGTCTAAATAATACACTCATTTCTCATTTTTTAAAAACTTTTCCACCACTTTTGCTACAATTCTGTTTTTGTACACATTAGTTTTGTTCAAATTTTCATTCCTTATTCTTGCTCGATACCATTCTTATATCCTTGCAGGATACCGAAAATTCCTATTGAGCTTCAAATAATTTAGTGATTAGTATTGATAAGATAAATTTCTGAACTTGCTGTTTATCAACTGTAGTTATCTTTTTAAGATAAATTTAGTTTTTAACATTGGAATTAAGTAAATAAGATCTTTAAGGATGTTTTAGAGTTTTTAAAATTTCATAGAGTAAATTTGGGGCTAAGCTTATTTATAAACTCCATTCAAAATTTCACATTCTTTCCTTACTCCCAATTAAAAAAAAAGGACTTGTGTATTTTTGGGTATTTTAATTTTAACATTTTCTCCTAAGTTTGCTTGCATTTTAATTATCTTCAAATTAAAATAATTCTGAAAGTATAAAATTGTATATTTAGAAGTTTTTAAAAAATGTAGCCATAATAGTGTATAAAACAGGATATTTAAATATTCTTTAAATAGCAGAATTACTATCTTACATTCATTCCATCATTCCCTTTATCTTGCTTAAATACTCTGTTTCTTGTTAGTGAGGAGCAATCATGATAATTATGAATAAAAAAAATGTTTGAGCATCATACTTTAAATGACTTTTTAAAATTTAGCAGGCATTTTTCAGTCATTTTTGTTTTTAATTTGGGAAGATTATTTTAGCAAGATTTATAATGTTCAAAATAGTTTAGAATTGAAAATATTAGAACTAAACATTATTCAACTTTTATGTACAATGTGTGCATTCCAAAATTTTTGAAAGGATAATTTTATTTAGTGCAGTGTTAAAAGAGTCTTGATAATTGAACTAAAAGTTCATATTTTAAATAATTGCATTCATATAATGTTTTTTCAATATTTTTAAAGCATTTTGCATTCTTGTTTTTAAGTTTTTGCATTCTTGTTTTTAAGTTTTTGGACTTAACATACAGTCAGACCTTTATTTAATGAAGTTGGTAAATCCTGAAAAAAAGTTTATGTGGGAAATTCATGAAATACAGATTCATTTTTTAATGTACTTTAGGAACCATATAAACAAATTTGAATTTATGAACACTATATATTATTAAAAGTAATTATTTCCACTTTTTTTTTGTGAATTAAATTTTATTTATTTTATAAATCTTACCCATCAAAAAGAAATTTGCAAGGAGGGGGGAAAACATTGTGTTCAGGCATAACTGTATTTTCAATTTTAAATATATTTTATATTAGAATTCATTAATTTTAGTGACTTTTTCTAATTTTAAGCCTACAAGTAATTTTAAACAAACATTATTTTATAACCAGTAATTTTAAGCATACATGCATCTTTAATTTAAGTACTGAAAAATCTGTTAATTTTTTTGAGATTTTCACTTGAAAATTGTGACAATTTTATTGCTCTAGGAGAGTTATGCTCCTGTTGAAACCAGTTCATTGCCATTGATCATGATAAAATGTGTTAAAAGAGAGTAATTTGAAATGTCCAGAAATATTTTT